>JAHWXV010038874.1:0-12012 GCA_024586415.1 Phrixothrix hirtus
AGTGTTTGTTAATTTAAAGAGTCTCAAAATCAAGCTGGGCAAAAACAAAACAAAGTACGCAGGTACGTACAGAAAAATTGAGAATATGTGGCGGGTCTGTGACAAATAAAATTTAAATTTGCTAATCAAATAAAACGTAAACAATTGTTTCACGGAAGCGCGGAAAAGGCAAAATAGTTCAAAATAAATAATCCAAAATTAATTTGATTAAAAAGAGCGGGACATTCAAATATTAAAATAAATATAGGATATTTATATGGTGTCACCAACGTGGGGCATTCAAATTATCAATATAAAAAAAATCTAATTTATAAATAACATAGCATATTTATTTTGGCACACACACAACGTGGGGCTGCAATTGAAAAATTCACAAATCAAATCCGCTTACAAAATTAACATAGCATATATATATTGCGACCCAACGCAAGGCATTAATAATAATCAATTACAAAAGTAACATAGCAATATCTCCATTTAGACCTTCTGCGCGACTCAGAAGACTATAATATATCCTAAGATACCTGCCTAATCGTTAATTTTTTGCAGTCATTGGATAAGTTCATCACGGAAAAATACGGATTTTCACGGACCAATAACGGCAGTTGCTTTTATTCACTGCGCCATTAAAAAAAACGTACATTCATCACTAAAACAAATGTTTTTCACTAACTCTGGATCATTTTCAATTTTATCCGACGTTTCTTTACAAAATTGAATTGTGTAGTTGTCCACGAATAATGTTGTAGGAATATAATTTATTAAAATTAAGAGCTCGTTGTATGGTTTCTCGCAAAATTCCTGTGGCAGTCGCTGCTTTTCTAACAGGTGTTGAAGTTGCAGCAAAATCACCTAAAACTTCTATCATGACGACTTCATCTAGTACTCTTTGTTCAACTTTTTTATTTGCCACTGATCCCGTTTCTTCAAATTGTTTAGCTAACTTTACGACGTAGCAAACTTCGATAAAGACTATTCTATTTTAAATATTATTAATGATTGTAGGCCAAAGTGAAGACTTTGTACGCGCTGGCCTTTTTAAATTTTGAAATTGATTTAAAAAACCAAAGCGATTAAAGAGAGTAAATATATTGAGTCACCTTGTTTTGTTTTTTCAAGCTGTACACGGATATACTTGAAAAAGATTATTCTATGATGATTTATATAAAAAAGTAATTTGGGCAAGTCATTCGGGTAGCTAGAGTTTGTGGAAATTACTGGTTTTGGCGTACTGCTGCACTATTTCCAATATCTCGATATTCAACAAAATCACTGATACTTTTTTACACCACCAGATTTTCCTTTAATAAGTTTAACTCCGTAATCGTTAATATGGAAACGTAATTTCAAAACAATCAGATTGTAGTTAGTTGTGAATTATATCATTAGAGAGCAACAAACCTTAAAGTTGTTCAAATCGAAACCAGCTAATTTCAAACAACCTTTCTAAGCGGTAAATCTTGTTTTAAGCATAATTTGGTCAGCGAGTTTTTCTTATTTATAACAAATTCAATCCTGTTTACATATTTAAATAACATTTGGTAGGTTACGTAACCAAATTGTTATAAACAACTTGTACACTAAACTAATTTTAATTAATTTGATTATTTTGTCAAGGATTCAGCGACTTTCAAAGAAAACACATTTAAGCAAAATGTTGTCGAACTTTCTTGCATCATCCAGCTTTTTTATCACCGTTGTAGAAGAATCATATTGCTTCTACATTAATTATCTTATAAATATTCTTTTGGCTAATAGAAGAGACAGTTCATTTATATGTATTTTATTAATGAACACGATACGTATAATGGACAGATCATTTGTATAAAACTAATGAGTGGGTAATGAACTTCGTACTTGTGAATATTGCATGCACAGCAATGATTATAATTCTTACAATACACAAATTGAAGACAATTCTTGGTATTAGAAATTAATTACCCTAGAATCTGACGTATTATGTATTGATGCTAATTTGCATTTACGTAACGTCTATGCAACAAGTAGGAATAAAATTCAAAGTCACTTTATATAAGGAATCCAAGAAAAATCGAAAACATCAAATTTTGTTTAAAGGAGAATATGTTTTCAATATTTGCCATTGCACATCCTTCGCCCCATAATCCTCAGTATCCTTTAAAATCTTTGGCACAAGCCGAAAGATGGCGCATTGGCTGTTCGTAATTTATTTAGTGTCAAACGGTTATTCTATTTAGAAAATCCAAAAAAACATTCGAAGCTTTAAATAAATAATTAGATTTGTTTATGGGGTGCTTTCAAATAAAAAAGAATCAAAAGACCTCAAATTCAAATTTTGATAGAGTACCGTCAATAGGTGTACATAAAAAGAATAACAAATTTAGTTGCATTGAAAATGAGCAAGCAATTCAACGACAACGTAGTGAGAAAAACTACAAAAGCAGTTTTTCAACCTCCGATTATGCAGGTAAACAGTCAATCGAGCGGTAGGAGGCGTGTATGCGCATAGGGTGACTGTGCATGTCACCCGCTGTAGACAATGCCATTTCCAATGTCATTACTCCAATGTGAGCTGAGTTTCTGGCAGTAAACATGCTGGTACGGTTGACTCTCCTTCCAAGTGCGAGTTGCTTGGTGTAATTCGGTTTGTTCAAGCTAAAATTCATTGAAAACTTTATAAGTGACAGTGTTGTGTGTCATGATGTAGAAAATTTAAATAAGACCGAACCGATGTTCACAATGAAGGAGTATGCGCAATAGAAGATTTCCACCTCTTCGATTAACTAAAAGAGTGGCTAGGAGGGCAAAGATTCGAAACTAATTACGATCTTCAAAATGACGTTAAGGCCCATGTCAACTCACTAGCGGCAATACTCAATGAAGAAGGGATTGCAAAGATTGTCCGAAAATATGACAAGTGCCTCAATCTGAACGGTGATCATATCATGACCATGACCATAGGAAGTTGAAAAAACTGCTCTCGTACAAACAAAGTGAAATTGTTAGTAGTGCAAAACTGCTTGTTTGCAAATACAATAGAACATAGCGTGGAAAAAATTTAGCTACTAAGGCATGTGGCTAAGGCTTTAATGCTAACTTTTTTGCTCTCCTTTTCGATCAGTAAAGATCACGAGGTCAGATTTGACAATTTAGATGAAATAACTTAGTAAGACGAATAGATTCAGCCTCCAATGTTTTTTTCGTATTTTCTAAATCGAAATCACGATTTTTTAAAAACTGGTCTATTTAAAACCTTAGCGCTATAGCGCGAATGTGTAAACTTATCAATCTGTAGTTAGCTTTAAAATTTTCTCTTTTATGCCGTTTCGAACAGATTATTAAAGGGTCTTTTAAAATGGACGAATTAGTTACAAATAGAAACTTGAAACAAAATGATTTATTGAAGTACGTGTACGTGAATGAGATCCTTATTTATGAACCATTATGTGTATCTAGTGATCTTCATTGTTTTCAATAAATTCTTCAACGCGAAGTTAGGTGCAACTTCGCTATCTAATTACTGAGCCGTTTTGTAAAGTTCATCAATTATTGGTATTGGAATATAAACTTTATTTTTTAGGTAGCCATACTTCAAGGCGACATTTACAGTTATGAGTACCACAGGAAAGGCTACCAAATCGAAAAGTGTATCGAACTAGCCCTGGAAAAATACTTGAAGGATTTGAAAACAACCACGCCGAACGAAACTACGGCAACAAATAACACGGGAGCAATACCCAAACACTCTACAGCAACAGCATACTGCACCGCCACCACAGCAGAAATACGCCCAAATGCAGAAATAGAAGCAGACGTCAAAAAAATATTAGAAAAGATGCAATACTCATCTGACCAAGACGATAGTCAAGGTTTCACGGAAGTGAAAAATAGGAAAAGAAAAACATCAAACAATACAGCTACTGCAGGTCCATCAAATAAACTAAAAAAAGAAATAGCAATTAGCAACCACTATGAAGAACTGTCAGACATGGGGCAAAAAGAAGAAGGCAGGCAAGAAGAAGATCCAGCAGCACAGAAGACGAGAACTATGAGGAAGACTACAAGAATCTCGTCCATAGTGCTCAGAAGTAAAAATGATTGGTGTGCGATAGCCAAAACACTTCAATCAATGAATATCAAACCCAAAGAAGCCACCAACACCACCACGGGTATAAAAATACCACCTTCTTCTGAAGAAGACTTTAGAAACATCAGGAAAATATTCGACTCTAGGCAGCTGCCCTATCACACCTACCTCCTGCAGCAGGAAAAACAAATACGAATTGTGATAAGGAAGTTGCCAGAAGCCTTAACTAATGAATAAATTAGAGATAATTTGGAAAGGGAAGGTCTTCCGGTCATTTCAGTGAAATGGATAAGAAGCGGCAAATACAGGCGGCGACTTCCACTAAATTACGTCGACCTGAATAAGACACAGGAAGTCAAGAACAAATATAGCCTAAAGGAAGTCATGGAACTGAGAATCAGAATAGAATCTCCGAGAAAAGGCAGTGCCACCGCTGTCAAAAGTTCGGCCATACCTAGAGGTGCTGTAAGGTGACCCCCAACTGTGGAATGTGCGCGAGTGCCTACGATACACAGGAATGCCAAAAGACATGCAACACCCCCGCATCATATACAAATTTCGGGAGAAATCAGTCTGCCAACTTCCAGGGTTGCCCGCGGTATCCCAAACCAAGAACGGAGCCAAGAACAGAACGTCAGAAAAAAGCGCATTAGGGAATCAGTTCTTATACTGATTCTGTTGGGGGGGAAAATGACATCCGCCGCAGAGCAAAGAAACCCTCCAGAAAGCGAAAAGCACGAAGAACAGCAGTGCTTTTCCTTCAATTTGAACAAGTTGTGCTGCGTGGCCACTATGACAATGGACATCACAAAAAATTCCACCAGCTTTGGGGATGGTGTCTTAGTAATCCTCACTAGGCTCCCAGACATCATTGCGATGTACAAGCAGGAGCCATAAGAGGACACGTCGCAAGGAGGGCCTCGGCAGTACATATACTGCAGCACACAACAATCTAAATCAAGAAGGATTCAATCAGTGGAAGGTAGGACAATGTCTAGGTACTCCACAGCCACAGAAAATGAAGTAAGCAATCGATGTAGAGGCGCTTCCCTTGAAATTCGAGCTATGTGGCTTATTTAACCGTCTTAGTTGAACCAATAATTTTCTCTAATTTGTGGCAAAGAACGGTTTAAAGCAATTTTGAATATATTTCGGATCTTACGGTCATCGTTTGGCCATTCCGTCAAATACAAGTGGCCCAATTGCCCATGATGACGAAACTGCACACCAAACTGTGACGTTCGAAGAACATAATGCTTTTCGTGTATTTCGGGAGGATTCTGCCGCTTAGCGCCTACAATTTAGACAAAAATAAGATTCGTCACCAATACGTAAGTGATGTTCAAAGTTGGAAAAGTTGTTGGCCAAATTTAATTCGATTTTGCTGGTCTTGGTTGCTCATTTTCTAAACGGCTGAAGATTCATTTTCTAAGAATTTTCCACATACATATTTCTGATGTTTTAATTCAAGCGCAAACTTACCAACAAATCGTTTAGGACTACAAAGAATTGCCGGCCGTAGTCTATTTATTTTCCGGACTACATGTAGATGGGGAGACCTTCGTATTGCTTCTCCATTTAAAACTGGCCCATTATGTCGCCATGATATAATGAAGTTGGAAATATAGAGCGGAAAGAGCATTGCTAACGTTAAATTATCTTCTGAGCAAATGATATACTTAAACAAATGAATTAAACTCAATAACACAAAAATGCGCTTAAGAACTAGTAGGTGAGAGGATGGTCTAGCCTGGGAAAATTTTACCTATCGTGGGAAAAAAGTTATGATCAAATAAGCCGCCGATGATATTCCGCGACCGGTTTTGATGTGTGCCGCCCTGCTGACATAAACGGCGTGCATCAAACGCGTTGCGGCCCACATCAAAGGCGGCCAGTGCAGTTTATCTCTCATCTTATTTCTTTGATCGTATCTATTTTCGCACGTTCGGAAAAATTTTCGCAGGCTAGACCACCTCCTTATATATTGGCACTAGCCAAGTTTTTATTTTGGCAACTGTCAAATTAATTTAGAATTATTTCATAGATAACTCCAAAACCTCTCTTTGAAAAGATACAAAGTATGCAGCAGGCGCTTTGGCATTTACATTTTTTTAGAAAATAAGCCGTTAATTTCTTTTAACGGACTGTACAATATATGAAGAGAAGATGTTGTGTGGGGGTGCTGAGTATTATGAAAATAAAGGCCACTTTATATCATATGTTAGAAGACATGCCTCTAGAAACAAAACTTAATCTGTCTTTGGTTTTGATATGCAATTGGACATTTTTTTGACATACATCAGACTGCCTACAGATCTGGGTGCATTTTTATTCACATTCCGAACCATTTCAACATTATAAATGGATAATAAATGTAATGCGGATAAATTATGCGGAATACTGACATGGTTACCTTTTGATCTATGGATATCGTTTCCTTACAACTTCTGGTAAAAAAGGTGATAACGAAAGTGAACGTATTAGGTGTTGTAATAACAACACAGCGTTGCAAAGTTTATTCAGGAAATTTTGGCTACCAAGATATCTACTTAAAGCTGTTCGGAAATCTCTAAACTACCTTAGTACCAATAACAACAGCCTGCCACGTCAAGCAGGCATATTTACTAGTGCTGTTTAGTCCCTCTACTTCTAAGAAGAAAACCTATCGAGGTATTCCTTTCCAAGTTTAGGTATGTTATAGCGAGATAAAGTCTGAGAAACGTTTATTAACTATTTTAATACTTTCTTAAGCTAATGATATAAGGACCTATATTTGCCGTTTCGAGTAGCAGAAATGCCAAAACTTTGGCGTTGATTCTTTTCCTACTGCAACAGGAAACTGGAAATATAGCAGTATCATCTTTAAACTTCAGTTGTTCTCAACACATCTAGAATTGATTAAAATCGGAGAAGAAGACTTGCATGATAAGAAGTAACCTTACGATGAATTGTCTAAAACTAACTCCTAAATTGGGAGATGTAGGGTACCCATTTCTTTATCAGTGGTAGCTTTATTATAACAAATGATCCATGAATAGTTAAATCAAGAAAATTGCACAGATTTGTAAGGAGAATTTGATTGAAGGTCACCGTCTTAAAATATTCTTATAAAACTGAAAACCCATCATAATTATAGGCAAAGCGAATCCTTTAAGACAAGTTAACAGCAGATTTTGACATTCTTGATTTTAATTGAAACCATGGTAGGACATTGAATATATAACTTTTACGATAGTATAGAATTTGCACTGTTTATTTGTGTTTTATGGCTAAAGCTTCGGGATGCAGAAATTCCCTTGGCTCTCTTAGACTAGTACCGTTATGTAGTCATTTAGCCGTGCTTACTAGAATTTTAGAGTATCTGGAGAAATTTCAATAGGGATTTTTTATTTTCCAAACATCACATTGACACGGGACCTACGATTTTACTTCCTTATTCGAGAAGAAAGCGTGTTTTTTAAATTTTTCTCCCCTGAAAAATGTACTGACCCCGATCAGGTTTAAACCCGTGTCCCTTGGGTGTAGAGGCAAACATGCTAACCACCAAACCAATCGGAGCCGGCCAATTACACTATACCAATACTATAATTATCTTGAAATTTATAAAAATTGCATTTTTTAAATATTTCCTACTACAACCTTATGGTTAAAATTTGAATAAATATTTCAAAAACGACTTCTCTAATACACTTAGGAATTGTATCAAAGTTTAATCAAATATTCTCACAGTTGTAGTTTGCTTTTTGTCTTGGGTTTCTTGGCGTCCACCTATTATGTTCGTTTCGCCGTGCCTACTATAATTTTGCCGAATCTGGAGGAATTCTATTGTCCATAGGGATTTTTAACATGCCGAACTTCACATTGACATGGGACCTACGATTTTACTTCCCTATCCGAGAAAAAGGCACGCTCTTTAAATTCTAATTCTGTTTATCTAGCACCATATCTAACTAATAAAATAAGCGAATTGGAGTTCTTCTATAAGAAAAAACCCTAGAGCAACGATCTGAGATAGCATTGCTAGTCAGAGTGTACACCACTGCTACTCCAACAAAAGGAATTGGTTACCTTTAGACTTTATCGTATGGGGTGCGCTTAAAAATAAAGTGGACTAACGAATTATCATTAAATAAATTCACATTTTTTAGAAAAGAATATTTTTTACCTTTAATAATTTAAATTCTCATTAATATGACTTGGAAATCAAAAATTTAGTTTTATTAGTTTAAATTTGTTGATATTATAACCACCTCGTCTCGACAGATAGCTTTCACATGTTGAATTTGTTATTTATAGAATTACAAAAAGGAATGACATAAACCCTGAACTCTATGGTTTCGATTAGGACAAAGGTATAGAAAATACCGAAGTAAAAATTTTTAATTTCTTTGATCATGAACATGATTTCATAAAATTTCTGAATCGTAAACAACGGCAATTTAATTATTGAATATTTTTACAACAATGTACGATATTATCTGCGGTAAACCATACTGAGTTTGTTCAACTACGAATTTATATTCAGTTCACTACGTGTTATTTTTCTCTCTAATGAAGTTGATGGCATTGAGTATTAAAGTACATAAGTGAATCTACTACCAGTCTTCGAGGTTAATAAGCGGTGTTTATTACTTTATACCATCAGAACGAGTAATGTGGAAATTTTGTATCTACCTACATTGTACCTACAAATTGCATTTACATCTAAAGAATTCTTGTAACCTTTTTGCTGTCGAAAATATCATCATTAAACTTCGATTATTTTTTGTATATTGTAAAAAAATTAATGTTTCATTATTTTAATTTGAATCACAATTTACTTTATTTTGAAAATAGCCTATACATTTACAATCATTTATTTAACAAATTATTTGAAATAAAATGTGTACTTACTTACAGGTCGACCAAATTAGCTTGGGCTCTATGTTTTATATGCGCAATGGCAAATGAATCAGCCCTAAGCGAGAGCTTATTTTCATTATGTTTTCGTCGTGTGAACTTGCCTACACTCTGATAATACGATTACATTGATTGCTTATTAGTTTAACGTATATTAAATTGTTTTTAATAAATTATTTGCTTCTTTTTATTATTATATAGTATACTAACGTATTAACTTATTTACTTTTAAACATAAGTATAATTAAATTTACAATGAAATTTAAAAGCAAAGTTAAAAATAGAGTTCTGTCGAGACAAATATTGTTCATTCGGTTTATGTCAAGAATATGTTGCAAATGAACTGTTAATTGTCCTATCGACGTAATATCAGATTAACAAAATTCATGACGTACTATATTTTATTTCATTAATATTAAATAAAATGCCTCTTCAGACGTTCATAAGGCAAATGCAGTGACACAAAAAATATTGGAGATTAAATTACCATCATGAAAACACTAAGAAAATTTGTGTCAACGTTGTACTTCGGCTACTCTGCCTCGTTTCGTGTAGCTCAGAGCCCAAGTTAGAATGGTCAGCCTGTACTTCTGTTACTTATAGCCCTATGTATGTCCCAATTTACATTAATTTTTAAATTAGAATGTAATTAACTTATACGTTTAGTTATTGTAAAAAGCTTCGCAACTAAATCTATCTATTATTCTCAAACGTTAGATAATTTGCGATTGCACAGTTGGCTTAGATTATTCTATTATTTCTCAACTTGACCTACAGAAGTGTAATTTTGGATCCCAACTTATTTTTATCAGAATATTCTTTAGTATTATCCCGTGTTATCCTATTATTTAGATACTTTTACGAAATGAAAGAATTCTTCAGGTTGTTTATAAATTATGGAGACGATAATTGTGTTTAACGAAAAAGTGGTTAGGTAGTTTAAATTTTAGAATCGTCTTTGAAGTATAAAATAATTGAAGGTCCCAGTTTACATTTGTTCTTGTTGATTTTTACTTAATTATTCGGCTTAAAACAATGTTTGGAAATGGATTTTTTTCGTATTACAATATTAACATTCATTGGTAAAGTAAATGTTGTTAACATTTAGTGGTATTTGAATCACTTTCGGTGTTTTTTTAAATACCAATACAAAAATTAAATAATACAAAAGATAGTTGCCTTTAGATAAGAGACATTAACACTTAAACATTAACGTACATATCCTTCAGTCAAACTTGCCGTGAAAATATTTCAAACTCATAACTTCATGAGGTAATTAAATTAATAATAATAATTTCTTTGCCCAACGCTTATCTAAGTAGACGATATGACATCCCTAATTTAGATCAAAATTAATTATCTAAATACGCCACTTATATAGCAAAGCATATTGTTATTAAATAATTGTGTACGTACAAAATATTTATGATTCTTATTTAAATCAAATTAAACGGTTACAGAAACTTTGCAAAGAAATTAAAACTGATCGGAAAGCTGAGGATTTTGGCGTTTCTGGTGACGAAAAACTTGTTTGCAGAGTAGTCGTCATAACAGTGATTCAAGAAAATCAAGAAGAATGAAATGTTGATATTTTTAAGTCTAAAGTTCAGAAAAATGATGATGAACTACCTGAACGAAGGGACAGTTGCAATCATTTATTTTACCTTGGTGAAAACAGAAGCGTAAAAAATCATCTATTACTCAAAACTGTTTGAAAAAGAAATTGTGATTTAACAGGTTTCAAGTGAGATGCAAAAAATAAAACAATCCTGCAGCGCTGACCGTGAAGTCAAACTTTAGAGGCACTTCTGACACTTGATAGTTGCGGAAGTCTACCTAACCACTACAATGCTGCTTAAATTTCGGGATATGGCAACATCCTGAAGGACAATTGACATACAGAATTCATTAACTTTAACATCTTTACTATCAAACAACGGTGACAGAAAGGGTGTAAATAGAGCCGTTCTATTACAGAACAATTTTAAATCGCGAACATTTTCAAGCAATGACTTTGTTCCATTATCGATTAAAAAAGTGAAAGGGAGTGTATTGCTGACCTAAAAACTATATTTGGTGATAAGGAACCACCAAGACCAACCGTGTTTCGGTGGTATCAGGCATTTAAATTCTGTCGTAGTAACCTCAGTGATGAAGTTCGTGAAGGTCGACCAACGATATCAAAAACAACAGTAATCATTGATGCCGTACGAGAAGTAATAAATACAGACCGATATTTAACTTATAAAGAAATTTAGTCATCTTTAGGTGTCGACATGAAACAAATAAATCAAATTTTTCATGAGCACTTGGGTGTTAAAAAATTATGTGCACGATAGATTCCACGTAATTTGAGTGAGACTCAAAAACAGACTCATGTCAAAAGGTGGCGAAAAACATTTAAATAGTTTAACTCAGGTACATCAAATTTGGTGTACGACATTGTCAACAGTGATGAAAGTTAGATATATGCCTATGAATCTGTAACGAAACAAGAGTTGCTGTTTGGGCGTTTCAAAGTGAACAAAGCCAACTAAAGTTTTTCGTGCTCACAGCATTTCCAAACGAATGATCGCTTGCTCTGTGCCAAAAACTGGTCATGTGGCTATTATAGCTTTAGAAGATGTAAAACTATATGTTGACTGTTATAGAACCATCAGTTTACCACATGTTTTGTATGAAATGCGAAAAAATAAATAAAAATCGACTAATCATTTTGCATCATGACAATGCTAGTTCACACATAGCACGATAAACTGTGAACTATTTGTCTAGTCAGAAAGTGTTATGACAGGTGGTTTAGCCGCAAATATTTTGAATAACGGCAATAAAGAAGCGGTCCTCGTATTTATAGTAACACATTTAGGCCTTGGGAAAATCCAGTTTAGAGACGGTAAGTTTCTGGATTGTTCCTATTCCAATTGTTTCTAGAACATCTTTCCTATACAAGCAGCTAATTGAGTTCTCTTAGAGTAGTTATTGTTAGAATCTTGTACTGTGCATTACTGATATAAATATAAATATACATAAATAGAATTATAAATAAA
>JAHWXV010038919.1:0-20105 GCA_024586415.1 Phrixothrix hirtus
TAAGTTCATATCTATTTATTGGTAACGAATATTAATTATTTTAATTTTGATTATATTGTGAGAATCATTTATTTATTTTGTCAATAAATTAATATAACCATCTGACCTTTCAATTCCGGCGTTGACCGAATCGTACATTAAAACGAAGTTCGTTTCGAGACCGAAGTTCGAGCGACGTCATTCGGTGTAAACGACGTCCCTCGTAAGAAAACCTGTTCCAGTCGTCCTAGACGTCAGAATCGTCGAAGCTGGATTACTAACTACCCAAAGAACCACCCCTCGCGACTAAGAGCTACCACCGGGTAGAACGCAAGTTCTTAAATTCTCTTCGTGCCGTTCGGTGAGAACTGAAACGTCACACTCTGGGATCTTCACTTTGACGATATCAGGACCAGAACTGCAAGAAAAGCTACTGACAACCACGCACCAATAAAATATTTTGTGAAAGGTTTGTTTCACGTCTTCAAGAGTGTTACTCTATTAGAGAATATACATCCATGAAGGAGATGTTAGAATCTTTCTGGGGCCGATGAAAGTTCAGGCAATATATGCTCCGGAAACCCACTAAGTACGGATTAATTGTTTGGCTCGGTGGATGCGCCGATGTACTATACATTCAATCTAGAAATATCTCCAGGTAAGCAGCCACATGAATATTCATTTCAAAAAGATATGAATCCAAGTGCAGTTGTATAACGAATTATCAGGGCAATCCAAGGAAGTGGTATAAATGTAATTATGGACAATTGGTTCAGCTCAGTTAGTCTAGTAGATGAATTACTTCACGAAAACAATTTAACAGTTGTAGCAACAATGAAAAAAATAAAGGGAAAATACCTAATAGTATAGTGGACACGCGAAATAGACCAGTCAGCAGCAGCTTGTTTGAGTTTCGAGAAGAGGGGACATTAGTTTCGTATGTACCTAAAAAATACAAAAATGTTCTAGTTATTTCATCTGCATGATAACGATATTGACGAAGCTACAAGTGATGCTTGTAAACCACGCATCACATTTTTCAATGTTACTAAAGGTGGTGTGGATGTGGTTGATGAACTAAAAGCACAGTACTCTGTGGCACGTGTGTGGTTTAGCTGGCATCTTCGTACATTTTTCTCTAATGGACATTGCTGGAATTAATTCTCATGCTATTTTCTTGTCAAACACTGGAGTAAAGATCCCGAGAAGAATTTTTCTAAAAACCTGGCACTCCAACTTTGCAAACCACATATGAATACCAAAGTTTCATTATTTAGACTGCATTCAGGAATTCGTTAGAGACTGGAAGAAACTCTAAATATTGATAGACAACAAAGAGATCAATAGCCTGGCCCGAGTATAGGAAGAATAAAATGTCAGTATTGTCCAAAACCGAAAAACCGGAAAACAACGGTAAAGTGTGCCGAACGTCATCTAACTCTTTATGGAGAACACAAAATGACAATTTGTCCAAACCGTCATGGACAAGAGGAAAATCAGAATTCAGATGGAAGTGAGTGAAAGAATGAAACTGAATTATATCCAAAGGAAATAATTTGACGAATAATTTTGTAGAACAAAGAAACATAAATATCACGAAAAGATGTTGAACCATAGGATAAAAACGAAGCGTGATTGCGAGCGAGCGGCGCGCTCACACGTTGACCAATGGCGGGAGTAAAGTGACGTTGACCGACGACGGCTTAACTATGAACCAACCCGGATCTAAAAACCATGCACTAGTACTGTCTAAACAAAACCACTTTCACGGCTAAGACACGTCAACTGTTAACAACATTTAAAGCTAGCGGCCATTAAGCTGCTTCCGCGCGTAAATCAGTTGAAGCATAAACGTACCCTGGTAGAGTAATTGACAATATAACCATTGTAAACTGCTTTACGGCTAAAAATTCATGCACGGAGCAATCTACTAGGTCATTCAAAGTTTGTGTGCTGAAGGCTTGCAACCATTGAAAATTTATGCACGAATGCAGGCAGTGTATGGAAATACATGTATAGGTCGTTAGGATCCGGTTAATTGACACCGTTAGATTACTATCTATACGAACGTATGAAGTCATTAGTTTACTCAGTGAAGTCAACACTAGACACGATCTGCTAAATCTAATAACAGGCTGCCAATACCTAAACCTAAACCTAAACTCACCTATAGAATCTAGAATTTCGATTTCCCAAACAGCAATACTGTGTTTAGAAAATTATGGATGCCGTTTTGAAAAGTAGCAATTGTTCGTTTAGTTTTGTTAAACCGCTTAATATGTTTATATTTCCTTAAAATCTCTATTTAATAGAACTCGTACTACGTATGCAAATAACTTAATAACGATTATTTTTCGACTTAAATATATTATAATTTTTCCACTAGAAACAGAGTTAGGAATAAGTATACGACCTATGGACACCCTGTTGTTGAACACGTGATTTTTAGGAACGTCTTTATTAAACTCAATGTGTAATACTAACTTTCTTAATACGTCAAGTTCACCCTGATTTATTGTTTTATTTCGGTGATCCCAGAATTGGAAACTATACGCAATGTAATAGACTATCAACTAGTAAATATAGAAAATTTTCATTTGGTATAACCTTGGAATTAACAAAATTTCCGTCAAGGAGTCCTGTTCGTTTAATGTGACTAAGAATATACAGGATATTTAGTCAAAAAATCAGTTATTTTCCCTTTTCTTTTATATTAACTTTGAACAGGTTGAACATATCTAATTGGGTCATTTCCCGATTAGTATATACACGGCATGACCCCCAATATTGTATTGTAAATTATTAACCCAACCACCCGACTCCACTGACGCTATCGGTTAATATTCGCATTCCGCACACTTGCCACCCGATTCTATCATTATGATTAATTTTCCTGTCACAAATGCTGTTAAACTCCAACATTTGGTGTAACTTGGAACCTTTAACCACGGATATTTTAAATTTTTATAGATAACCCCCAATTTTTTGAATGTCTTCAAAATATGCTAAACATAAATTTCTTCATGTCTTTATTTTTATAAAATTTATTGAATTAAAAATATGTTTTCAATAAATATTTACTTTTGTTAAAAGCCACATATTTTAACCTCTAGAAATAAGGGCTTAATGAAAAACAATTGACGATAAGGCGTCTAATGTATAAATACAAATATTTTAATTTACTTGTACTTTATTCGGTGTTTTAACACAAAAGGAAAACTAAAACGGGACTTCTGGGAGACTTAGACCAAAGAATACTTACACAAACAGTGATAAAGATACAAAGGAGAAAAACGCCGAAATAGGGGAACTAGTATTCATAAAAGAAGACAGCATGTCACCAAATTACTACTGGATATTATTGTAATTATTCATACATACTGTGTGTATAGAGAGATAGCCACGTCCGTAAAATTTTCACATCAGGTGATACACCTCAAGTGTTCAGAAAAAACGAGTGGATTCCAGACGTGTCACTATTTGGCCCAGCCAATAGCGTGCATCATCTAAATGTGATAGTCAATTTTTATTATCCATATTAGAAAATATGGGCCTTGAGAGCATTTGTTTTCAACAGAATGTGCCAATCTTCGTGTGAAACAATTGCCCTAGGGCACAAAAGTATGCACGTCACCCGCAAAATCGTGACGCCAATTCGTCTCCCAAGATCATACAATGTCATCATTGATATGTAAGATATAAGATAAGTAAAATCTGAAGTCTGCACCACCAGTTCATAAACACTTCAGCAATATTGAAATATCTCAAATTGTTCTGCTTTGTTCCATTTTGAAAGCGTTTAGTTAATTATTTAGGAAGGCGTTCATCAGAATTCTGTGCTTATGAATAAAGAATAAAATAAGATAGCGCTTCTCTAAATGACTTACTAATCGTGAATCAAAATCATGTATTGCAATTAAAGGATAAAGGACATATGAGTGGTTCGTTACGGTAACAAATTATACGTTTAATTTAAATTTTTGTACTACTACCAAGCAACACACAAATTTTGTTGATTAATATTTGCTCTTTAAAAATTCACTGATAATCCTGCATGATTGTATCCAAGTAAGACACTGAAAATATTCAACATCCTGAAACAAGCTTTTTTAGTAAAATTTTCTCAAAGGTACAATGTTGAAACTTAACGGTTCATATATCAGACAGAACAAATAAGTGTAATAAAATAAAACGGACTGCGGGCAGTATGTTGTAAACGACCATCTAAAGCAAAAAAACGACATTATAAACTGCACTGCATTGCTTTATAAGAAAATAGTTTTGGAGCTGAAATATAAAGTTATTTATTCTTCATACATTTTAATTAACGAACACTATATTGTCTACCCAAAGTACTAAAATAATCTGTTTTATAAAAATAATTTATTTGTGTTCCAACAATATATTAATTTAAGGCATCGTTCATTTTGCACATAACTTAGGTACAGATGACAAAACTGAAACAAGCTTCGTTAGTGCCTTCTGTTTATTTCATTCCAGAACACTCCTATTTGCAGAAGAATTCATGTAAAAAGCAGCGCATTTTCACTTTAGGAACTGTTTAGGGGACATAGTAAAGTAAAATTGCATACCAGGAAACAAAAATAATAAATTCGCCCTCCGGGAGCTCCTTATTATATAAAAACATAAACACAGATAAATAAAGAAATCAAGGAACTACCATGAGATTCGTTGGAGACAAATTCTAGTTATCAAAATTATTAGACGGTACCTTGTTAAATACGGGAAATATTAATTATCCGATTTAAATACGTTTAAAACAAAGAAATAAATTTAATAGAATTCGTTACTATCGTGTCATTCTTCCATTAACTTTAAAGTGGAAATAAAAATGTAAACCAAGAAGATGTCGAAATCCAACAAGGTTAAATTTCATGGAAAACTAAGTAGACCAAACCAATTTAGATACATGTAATGAATAAATATAACATAGAATACCAGACGTTTCGATAAACTAAACCGAAACTTTCAGTAATGAATATAAATTGGAACAATTCTATCTACTACATTTTATGCAGAAGATTCTGAAGAATCGATTGATTGAAATTTTATTAAATGACTAAGTAGTGCTAAAATTTGAAGCGATATTTTCAATAGCTTCGGGCACTTCAGATTTGTATCGCCCATGAAATGTATCGGCATTAGATTAGATTTATAATTACATAATATGTAACTATTACAATAATTAGTAGCTGATTGATTTAATATTATTAAATTAGCTAATTTTTGAAAAGCGTCGTGCTTGTTTTGTTTATGTACTGTACCATCCAAAATGGGTTTGTAATAAGAACTAATCTGCTGTGACGTTTACTCAGTGCAATCAAAAATTGCAAAGTAGTTGAAATCCATCGCCAACTTTGAAAAATTCTTGCGAAAAACGTGAGGGTTAAGGATTATGTCAAACAATGTTTAGACACGAACGAATCAATGTTCATGATAAGGGGAGAAGTATCCGGTCGTTTGTAGAACATTATCTTAATGGTTTGTCAGCTCTTGCTGTTTGTTTAATAACATTGGACGAATAATTTAACGATATTTAGTATCATTCACACTAAAATATTTTAGAAATCAATCTCATAGAAGAAAGATAAAGTTAAATTAAAAATGTATTTGAATACACCTCGTATTTTGCTTTTTGAAATATTGCTTGGAAATTTTAGTTAAAACTTCGTTAGTAAAAAATTATCTCAAGCTATGAAATAATAGATATTACGTTAGAAATTCTAGAAAATTGTGGGGCAATGCACATGAGATCATGCTTCAATGACAAGCAAGGTTACAGTTTGTTTCATACAAAGTATAAAGTTATTCATACAAGAAATTATTTAACATGATACCATTTAAAGCTTAAGAAATAATTAACTGGGTTACAATCCAACTAGTGTAAGATACGTTTTCTTGGCGTCCAATAGGCGGGATGATATGAGCTCAGGGGAAATATTACGAGCGGTCCTGTGAGAGAAATGATCAAGCGAGGGGATAGCTGCCGGATGGCTATGCATAAGTCAGTTTAGTTTTTAATCAGCAGTAAAGAGATAAGGAAATGTCATTTCGGAAGTGTAGTGTATTTTCTCTAATTTTTAGATAATGTAATCTGTCCTTATTGAGTCTGTACCGTAAATATCCAGCGTAGTTGCTAAATTTAAATAGCTATATATTGGGGATATTTGTATCAATAAGAACAAAGCAGAAAAATCCATCGCTAGTAACCACCTGTTGGGTCTTTAAACATATCAAATAACAGGGGACGGCTTCCGCTTCTAACAACCGAACGTAAATCACCACACCTTCATAAATCTGGGTGTTAGGCGATCTTACCGTATGCACAATTCTTTGCTGCGAAAATTTATGTTTTGAGTAATAACAAATATTGGAAAGTGGTATTGGTTCCCTATTTATTTTATTATCAAACCAAAGGAATTCCAAGAAGGTTACTATAATTATTTTGGAACTGAAACAAATGAGTTTCCCGTCGCATTAATTTTTAAACGTTGTAATGAACCTTTTGTTGTAAATTATAAAATTTAGTCTACCAATTTTTAATCGTATCATAGTATAATTAGCAGTTTATAACAAATAATTTGATTTTATGAAAGCTAGCATACGTGATAAGTAAGTGAGCACTTTTAGCATTAGTGTATTTCCTTTCAGTCTTAATCTCGTATCTGCAGTACCATTAAAGTGCCTGTCTCTACTTTTTAGGTAGGCCACTAACATCGTGATATAAAGTGTGTTTCGCAAACATCGGCTGACAGTACCGTTTACCGATTATGTCTTAATTCTACAGTGTTTAGCCTCACAAGTATCGACGAACCACACCTCGCTCCACTGTAGCATTGCCGCCCGTGGTTAAACACTCGTGATTTCTGCCACACGCGTTATTATCAGTTTAACCTGTGACAGGTTTGAAAGAACCTTCAAGTTACCCTCATCCCTAGTTCTTCATAAAGTAATAACGAAAACGTTAAGTTACTGAGGTTTTGGATCCGCTGAGGGCTTAAATTGCTTTCAAATCAACACAGCAACGACACGTAGAGTCTCCCTTAATCTTTCTTCTGGCTCATGCCATTGTGGGTGATAAAACGTCGCTGAAATGGGATAGTGAGGCATGTAACTGTTTTTTGGGATAGAAAAAGGCTATTTGTAATTCGTCCTTAAATAAATTAAAGGCTGCCATTTAGAACAAACCTAACGGCACAGCGAGCTCTTAAGTGACTTTCTTGCTGAGAACATTTGATTATAAAATATTTTGAGTGAACTCTATACAACTATTATCGTTTCAGATACCCAAAATTGTTTGAATCCCAGCATTTTGATGGTAACTAGTTGTAGTCCAGCATTAATACCTGCCCGACATGGTAAGTTCTTAAACACTTTAACAAATTCGAGGACTGTTCTAAAATAAATGTTCATAATATTCTATTGTCACAATTTTCGTGATAAAATTCTATTCTATTGTGGGATATGGGCCTTGTCTATTAAATAACGATGATTGTGTTCGGTTCAGTTCCGATTGTGATTGATGACAAGCGATCGACCTAAAACACTTTCAGTTTTGCCTACGGAACAGTTAACACATGCTTTGAAATTTTGTGTCTGAAGAAATCATGTGCTGATGCTTATTCGTTTTAGAAAACGCTACTACTATTAATCGGTGGAATAAAATGTTCAAAGATAGAAGGCAATTAAAATCGAAAGTAACTAATCCTGAAGCTCAAACTGCAGGTCTATTGGAAAAAAATATCAACACTGCGTCTCAGAGATGCTGCCATAACTTGGTAACGAAAAAACTGCACATGAGAAGTGTTTATGCGTGGTGAGTTCCGAAACCACTTACTCCCGTGCAACGTGATGTTCGTGCCCAAGTTTAGTAAATCTTTAAAGATTGATATAGGAAAACGGTGAAAAACTCCTTCAGAGGATAAGAACTAATGAACCTTGGATTCGCCGTTGACCCTGAGAGCACGCAACAAATCTTAGTGTGGAAAACTCTATCATCGCTAATAGCTAGAAAACCAAAAGTGGTGGCATCTGCTGGTAAAAGTTATAGCCATCTCATTCTTTGATATTCATGTATGGTTTATCAACATTTTGTACCACCACACACAACTGTAACAGGATAGTATTACAGAGGCTTACTGAAAATATTGCGGGAAAGTTTCAGGTAAAATGATCACATCTCTATGCAACAGGGTGGATGTTACACCATAATAACACCCGACCACACGTTGAAAGTATGTCATTGGGTATCTTGCCGATATCAAAGTGGAAAATGCATCTCATCCATCCTGTACTCCAGGCTCTGCCCTTGTGACTTTTTATTTTCCCTGAAGTGACAAAGCGCCTTTATGCAATACGTTTTCCGCCTTCGGAACAAGAGGTAAAGGCTTCCAGAACGCTTTCGAGGAAATACAAAAACTCTGGGTTAAATGCATTATAACTAGTGGAGACTACTTTAAAAGATACATCAGCAGTTGAAGGAAGAATGAAGATATGGACTCAGAAAAAGTCATCATCATTAATTATCGAACCGTTCCTGTACTTTAATTGAACTGAGGACTATGTTGTAAAATAATGAATATTTAAGCTATATATATAATAGAAGTTACATAACTATTTCTACATATTTTTTAATAACCAAATTAGAGTTAATTTAATGGATAGCCTTCGTATTTAAACATAAATTTTAACTACCTTTACTTACTTAAAAAAAATTCTGTTGTAATTTTATCTTGCTGGCTAGACCAAGAATCTCGGAATAGGGTTAAAACCGTGCAATTCTTAAAGTAAATCTTCAAGAATGGCACGCAAAGTTACTAAAGTAATTCGAAAAAACCAGATAATGAAATTATGCCAGCCTTAAACTTCCGTACGGCGTTTCTCTTTACATTCCGAAAATGTCCAAAGAACACAAAAGCAAACAAATGGCAGCCTCGATTGAAAATAGACGCTATCACCAAGATGAAAGAAACTTTCTTAGAGAATATCGTTTGGTATTGAAGCATGGACTTGCGACTTCATTTTAGAGTCCGAACTAAACTATGGCATGATGACATCCTGTTTCACTACTTGAAAGAGGGAATAATGAAAGCAACTGCCACGGCACTTTGAAATTATCGAGGGCTCCTGTTTTGTGAATTTCTTTCACCAAAAAAACTAGTTGGAAAAACAGCAAATAGAACGTTCTGCAATGTTCAGTATAAACTTGCGATTTCTAACTGTTTAGTACATTCCAGAACTTATGTTAAAGTTATTTGAAAATTAAAATGCACTGCAAATAACCTTAGACAGAAAGTATGCCATTAAGTGGTAGGTGAATTGCTTAATAGTAAATATTCGTATTGGCAATACTATGATGCAACTACGGTATAATTTACATATTTTGTGAAGTAAATCTGCGAATATAATTTATATTGTTAGAGAAAATTATTAAAGAGGTGAACTCTGTAGAGGAAAATTTTCAAAATAAATTGTGAGAAGATGATCTACAAAAACAAAGAAAATTTCCAGTTGCAAAATGTGAAAAGGCGGGAAAATTATTTGAAATGAATTATGGAGTAATACTAAAAGGAAAATTGTATGAAATGCAAATTGTGAGGATCAAATGATCCAGATGACATTATAAACACCTTAATTCATTTTGTAGCATAGACGTAAATGTTCCATAAAATAAAAACAATACTAAATATACCTTTACTACCGCCCTTTGAATAATGTACACTATACCCATAACAAATAAAGCCGTACATACATCTTCGGTCAACCTATGACAACTCGTAGGTTCAATTCCATCGACATATTAATGTATTGTTTAATAGAATACTTAAGTCCAATTGATATTTATATCAAACCACTCTGTCAACGACACTTTGTCATTTTGAATAATTATATGGCAAATTGGCGGTACCATATTAATTTACGCAATGTTACGACATTCAAAATATATTGTGAATTATTACTCCATTTTAATAAAGCAAATTAAGTTCTCTATCAGAATATTGTATTACAAAACATTCTTGTTTTTTATATACTTTTTAAATTGTTGTTTTAAACTTCTAATGCCTAATAGAATTTGATTTAAATATAACACTATTCTATAATGTCTACTTGGTGCACATATGAAAGTGCAATAATTCTCGAGCAGTAAAAATACTTTCTTCAGCTACATATTAATAAAAATATTCTATTTCATTTGAAAATTGCGGTAATAGGTCATATACACACAACTCAACTTATATTGAATTGCCCAATATTTGGTGCTAAAAAATTGTTTAGAGAAAAACATTGTTACGCTGGTAAAAGATAAACGTTTTTGCATAAAATGAACATTATAGTAAAATCAGAAGTATTTATACATTTGTTTATAATCTCGTAAAAATTTGTTTTAGTTGTCAAATGTCAAATTCAAATTAATACGCTAACTGACATTTTAATAAAATTTACCAAAAATGCCTTGTTGGGTTATGAGATGTCGAAAGTGGAAAAATTAATCGTTTTGTTGAGCACGGAATGCCACAAAGAGACGTAGCAGCTGGGGTAGGCTTGACAGAAAGTATCGTTCCAAAGACTTACCAAAGGTACCTAGAATTAGGAAGTCTTAAAGATAGACTCAGAAAAAGTCGTGAAAGAGTTACTGTTGATGTGCAGGACCGTTTTGTGTGCCAAATTGCTAGAAGAAGTCCAAAAATTTCCCATCTAGTACTAAAACATCAGCTTCTGGAAGCCACAGCTGTACACGTTTCAGTTGAAACAATGCAAAAGAGACTTCGTACTGGACGTTTATATAGTAGACGACACTTACTAGTTCCACTGTTATCCAGACAGAACAAAATTGATCGTCTAAACTTGTGTCGTTAACACAAAAACTGGGTAGATGAAAATTGGCAAAGTGCACTGTTTTCAGATGAAAGTAGAATTGGCCTCAACTCAGATGACTGCCAAATTTGCATTCTAAGAGCTTCTGAGGGCCAAGCTAGAGTGCAGGATGCCAGATCTGTCCCAAAATACAGAGGAGGAACTGTAATTTTCTGAAGGGGCATAATGTTGGGAAAAAAACAAATTTACTTTCTATTCAACAAACTTTAACTGGTATGTTGATTTAACTTTAGAACCTGTAGTTAGGCTTTGGAGAGGTGCAGTTGGGGAGAATTTTATATTCGTGTAGGATAATGCACCTCCTCATACCAGCAGGGTTGCTCAGGACTTTCTTGAAGCGGAAAACGTAATCAGCTCAAAGGAAAGGTTAGACCTCCTATGGACAATTCAGGAAATGCCGAGCAATTGATTCAAGGTGCATTAGAAGAATAGAAGGACAGCCCAACAGAACAAAGAATTTAATTGAAGGAATACCAGCATGAGTTAAATCTTGCATAAGGGCAAGAGGGGACAACACTGATTATTAAACTTAACATTAAGTTTTCTAATGATATTGAGTTTTTTATTTTCTTTTGTTAACGACAATGAACTATCAACCTCTATTTTTGTTTATTTTTGTAAATAAATGTGATTGCTTCGATTCTATTATAATGTTCATTTGAAGAAAAAATGTGTATCTTTTACCAGCGCAACAATTTTTTTCCCTAAAAAATTTTTTAGCACCAAATACTGGGTGATTCCATATAAGTTTGGTTGTGTGTACATATATACACATGAGCAGAAAACTCAAGCAAATTATTTCCCGAAAAAGTTAAGATTTCTGAGACTCGTATTAAACAAAGTTAGTTCCATGACCTCTGTTGTATGATAAATTATTTCAAATTATTTTGAAGTTAAGGGGGTTAAAATAATTTTGAAGGCCCATTAGGTCGTAAATTCCTAGGCACAATTATTGAATCTTTATTTCCGATTTAATCTAATTGCAAACAATACATGCGCAAGGAAGTATGGTATATTTTGACTGTTAAATATCGACCAACATCAAATTTACACAAATAAAGCTCTTGAAATGACTTGAACAGAAGTATTACAGTGAAGTCAAGACGCATATCTCTCGGCGCATACCTTCCAATAACCGGGAGAGGGGTATCAACATAGTGAAGGTCTAATGCCCAATTAGGCAGCTTAAAAAATTACTAAATACAAAAGGAGGCTTTAAAATACAAATATCATTAGCCAAAAAACGCTAATTGTAAGTCACAAGTAAAAATGCAGTACAACCAAATAAATTATTTATCACTATAGAGCAATGCGACGGGTAACGGGTTATGAGAAAATTAGGTAAAGGCTTGATTTAAACTGACTATATTCTGTGTCAAATCCAAGACCGCAAGAAATATTTGTCGAAATAAAGGTAAATTTAAAATAATCATATACAATCGTGCTCTGTACTGCTTATCAAAGAATTCAAGTCAAATAACAACCTAACACAATAGTTAATAATAATGAATAAAGAAATACGCACCAACTACTATCAACAATTTGGCATACCACAACAATGATATCACACTTGCATATTAAAACATTATTATGTACATTATTATATTTCTATATAGAATATTTTAGGTAACAAGGTTAGATTGGGATTAAGATTGCAAAAGATGAGTTTTCTTAAAATAAGGTTCTTATAGCTTTAAAACTAAATTAAGCAATCTATTAGCGATTTGTCAACAACCGTCTTTTTTTAAATTTTACCTTTCAGCAGATACGCCATGGTCTAAGAATAAGTAAACACATGCCCGGTTTCAGCAATTTATACTCTGTTTTAATATCGTCACAACTTAAGACACAAACCAAAAATGGGCTTGAGTTCATGAAAATATTTTATATCTTTCAATGCAAATGCCGGATACTACAGCTTTTGTAACATTTCCCGTAGAAAATTTAGTGATAAAGTGAAACACGAGAATAGATTTGCGACAAACCACGTATATTTCCTTTATCTGTTAAAATTTGGAAAGCCTAAATGTATAACATTTGTAAAGACAATAAAAACGTTAAGAGTGCTTTAAAACTAAACGGGAGTATTTAGTCTGATTTATTTTAATTTATTTTGAATTATTATAATTTGTTTCCAAATGAAATAGAAATTAAAAATGTAAATTAATAACAAATAGTGCACCACCAAATGCAATATTTTAACCGTTTATAAACCGCTTCAATTAAATATATATTGTTTCTAAGACCTGTAAAATTATTATAGAAACAATCTAACATAAAATCATTCGTTGTAATGATGCAATATTTCACAATAAATAAATCGATAGACAAGCGTGTCACGCTACAGTCTTATCAACAAATTCAAGATAGAGTACACTGTTACCAACGCCGTTCGTTGAATAGAGAACAACGATAGATAATTAACTATATAAGCACTGAACTTCCAATACAAAGGAAGCTCTTTGAATGAGCTCATACTGAGAAGCCTTTCATAGAGCTGGAATATACCGTATCAGTATATTAAGCTTTTCCGTAGAATTGTTAAATTCTAAAACAGCTGTTACCGTCTCTGAGATCTAAAACGAGTTTGTTCAATTATCCGAAAGGGAAGTTTCCCGTTTACATAAAAGTTTGAATTCTAGATAGATAGTCCGTTCCGGATGTCAAAACCAGTAAACCCTGGGATTCCTTTGTTGTTTAGTGGCCGGGAATCATAGGTGTCGCGCCATCCGAAACTAGGCAGTGGTCCACTTTTGGACTACAAGGATTAGCAGAGCGTCTTCGTTTTGTATCGTCCAAGTAGCGAAAACAAGGATGTTTCTGTTAATAAATTATATAATCAGAATTATGTTGCTCAGTAGCGTACATTGAGCAATGCCCGTCGTCACGACATCTTCTTCCGGCGTGTGGCACCGGACACGCTCGAAAGCGACACGGCCACTTAAACATAAAAGAGGGGAGCACGATCTGCGGACAGCGACGCTACGCGTCTATTAAAATCAAACCACCGAACCGCCGACCCAAAGAACTGCTTTTGCTAAATGATTAGATTACGTTGTGAAGGTTTTACTTTTATTTTATTTTTACTATTAACGTAATCACCCTAAATCAAGCATAAATAAGTTACTCACATATTAACCAGAAAGTTCGTTTCACTTAAGAAGTTGAGACTACATCCGCCGGCCGTACGACTCTAATTAGTAAACATCTATCTTTATCAATATCTATCAGGATTTCCAGAACTGACTACAACCCCTTTTCACCACTCTGAACCCGGCCGTTACGACGAGTAACACCCGATCGAAAATATAAATTGTTTAATTGACCTGTGGATTAGAGGACGCTTTCCGAAACGTCGCACTGTATATGAACTACTATTTAAATAATTCGTTTGTTAAATAAAATGACTGTTTTAACAATTTCTGGCATTCACAGAATACCTTGTTTATAATGCCTTTATTACGTTGAAATTAAATTCAGAAATCAGCTTGTTAAAAGTTGTTTACATATCAAAACATTGGTTACTTTAAAACCCGTATTCTAAAAAGAAATAATTTACATCATGAAATATTATGGTCATCCAGATATACCTAGTTCTATATTTTGTAACATTTGAAAACATAACTGTTTAACTGTGAAACTGGTGTTTGCTAAGAAAACATTACGTATAATTTATGTTTTTAGTGTGGGAATTACTGCATTTTCAAGGTAACGCTGGTATGCGGAAGAAGAGAAATTCTGAAGCCAGTTTTCTGATTGTGTAGACGCTTATAAATTACGTCTTAAAATTTTTTGATACTTTGTGGAAGGATTTGTAAATCATTTGTGTGCCTGCGCATGTTTTTTCTTCTAGATTAGTTTAGGCAATTTATTAAGTAATCAACCTAAAGCACCTTGGATCGAATGGATTAAAGGTGATGGATTCACACTTCGAGGAATAACGCGCTTACACAGGTCTAGGGCTATGATTATCGTATCCATATAATTCTAAACCTCTGAAGATGAGGCACATTTTATCTAATGCAACGCTGTAGAAACTTCATCGTCACATTAACATATTCTATCACTTGTCTTGTGTTACGTATTTCCGGTGTCCGTCACATGGTGTTTAAATCGTTTCCTCAACTACCTTTAGTGATCAATTTATTTGGCTATTCACGTGTAACAGTAATCGTTAACTTAAAGTATCGTAAGAGTTGTCAGAAACATTAAATATTAATAAAAATATCTGCCAAATATATTGTAACCTATTATTAAGTGCATCAATAATGTGAGTTCTCGGTATAAACAAACTAGGTGTGGTCACCTCATAACGTTCCCAATTGGGCTTTATGCCCCTGAGGTTATTAAAATTAGTAATTCCCCTGAATTAGCTGGTTTGCTCCGGCCACCACTGTGAAGAATGGGGTAGATTCTACAATTGCGTTAAATTTAATTAAGATAGCATTCAAGTATTTTAAGTAGGTGTTCAAAAATTCATGAAATAGTAGTAAATTAGGGCGCCACTTTGTTTTAATAATAACGGAAAAATAATAGTCCAAAATTCTGTTATCATAGAGGTCGGTGAAACAAAGAAACCCATCTCTAGATTTTTAGATCTAGGATAGTATTAATGCGTACTTACAGTAAGGTATGCACGTAGCTGGGTTTCCTCTTCGATCATGCAAAATTCCAACGGCCCACCTAAACTGGTTTATCACTTAAACATTTATCTAGCTCCTGAAAGAAAGTATGGGTTATCACAACTACAAGTTTACATAAAAAAATAAGATCTGTACTTAAAGATCGAATATAATGAAAGGTAAAGAATGTGAATTATAATTAACGATTTACATGTCTCCCCGGAAGGGGACAACCAATAATTTCTATAATTAAATCAAGCGATCCTTGTGTGATTAATAACTAAGCTATTGTAAATTGAACAAGAAGCTATTTGCACTAAAATAGCCTGAACAATTAAAATTTTAAATTAAAATGTTAGTCTTTTATTTAAGATATTAATGAACTTGTCTTGAATTTATATGTGATCGACTAATTCGTGCCAGCAGGATTAAATTAACGAGGGGTGAAGATCGGTGGAGATTAAATAACTGATATATCACTTACTCGGTGTTCTGCAGATAGATACTTCCCGAAAGAATCGAAGGTAACAAACGTGCTGCCTAGGATATTCTTTTTATCGCACTTTACATACAACCTTGTCGGACTTAAACCCTTTGGTTCCAAATCGACAGGAAATTGAAGTTGACCCTTTTATTACTAATTCGCACTAGGTGGAATTGACCAAATTTCTATCAATTTGATCCCTAAATACCCCCTACGGGTAACTCTTCAATTATATTCGTTGAATAACGCCAGGACACACACTATGGTAGCGCAACCTAACTCTGGATTTTTGCAATCTCTACTACTGGTAAAGTGATGTATTTCTCCTTGAAATTGAAGGGAGAAGACAAGAGGGGTTAGCATTTATTTTTAGACTTGGTAGCCTTCACACGTGAATTGTTGAGTAAATATTTTTAAGAAAAATGCTCCTATGTTTTGTAAAACGTAACTTAGGATTTTCGAATTTTAATGGTTATTAAATAAAATGAAATTAGACAATTTACAAATTTACCGTTGTGATTTTGATGTAAAACTGATACTGGTAATTCACCAATTAGATTTTATTATTACTACACGGAAGTATATACAGGGTGTTTCTAAATGAATGACCAATGTCGTAAGATTTTCAGACGCGCTTATAACCTATCTGTATTGTATAATTTAGAATTGGTCGTAACAGCCAACTGAGCATCTTCATTTTGTATTCCGGAGGAAACTTTATATGCCCTCGTTTGGGTAATTCTCTTGATGAACACATCATTATTACAACACGGAATTGTTTAAGCGAATTTCAGTCATTATTCGGTACAGGCACTGACCTGCGCGTGTACAATTCTTTTCTATTAATGATTTTATAAATGTCATTACGTTATTAGTTTGAATTAATTAGGAATGATTTGCTGATAATTCTTGTCATATGAGTAATTAATGAAAATCTAGTCCTATTTCCACAGTTTAGTTTTTTAATAAGCATTTTCAATTTGTATATTAATATATACCCGGTGGATCCAATATAATTTCCACCATTGCCTTTATATCGCCCCATTAGCTCATATTTGTAAATAATTCAACCTTAATAGCAACAGCATGTGAATTATTGTTAATATCTGTCAAATATATACCGGGTGTGCCATATTTAAGATTATTCTCGGCACCAACTTAATGATTATCGTTCTTATTTGGGCTTTCAGTCTCGTAAGTTCTAATTCTGAACTATTCTACAACTCAATTTGCAGAATCAGTCGAAGCATACTGCCGCTCTAGTATTAGGTCCTCACAGGGTGCTATCTAACGTCGTAGTATTTTATTTCAGCTGATTTATCAAGCGCAATAGCCTTCCTGCGGAACTTTCTGACTTCTTTCCAAAGGTAAGGGTATTTAACATCTACATACAGGATGGTATCTCGAAGTCAGTGATGCTCAAAATTTCTCAATTTAGACTACCTATATCGTTCAAAGGCTTACTTTCGTTACCATGACCGACTCCACTTTGAATAACTCGACTTTAACTTATCTCTATGTCTTAGTATGAATTTTAAAAGTGACAATTTATTAAAATTAACTCAATCTATTTTTAATTGAAAATGTACAGAGCGCACTATAACCTACGGTACCAGTATATGAACAAAATATTTCAAAATGGGTGAACATATAGTATATTGTAAAATTTTTGCTAAAAGTTGGATATTTCACATGAGTTTGAGCGACGAGTCGTTAGGCGAGTGGCTTAAATACACGAGTGTGAAATATACATTAAGTAAGTGTTGTATACTATACCTTTCTGATGACCACCTATACTTGACAATTTTTAAAATTACGTAATAACTTATGTCAATTAAACTTGAATAAGCATCGCCGACTTTACTATATTACTATGCAACCTACTATGTATGCGTGTCAAAAATATTTTATACGACCACGTGATAATAATTTCACAATAGTTTTGTTGCTATGCGCAATGTGTAACTTTCAATTTAGTAACCTATGCGAAAATAGTGGTTGTCGGAAAAGTCTATTTATCTTTAAGTATATGAGATGAGGAATCCTTAGCTCACCGCTTACTATTTCTTTTAACATATTAATTTTAATAGCCTTCCATGTCGTTTTGCTGGTGCTTATTAGATCTTCTTGGTGTTTCAATAAAATTGCTATTCTCGTAGTACTATTTAAATTTTAAGTAAGATTAAACAAATATTTTTATATTTTACAAACTTGTTACGTTATAACGGATGTCTCGATAGTAACTTATGTTGAGTTGAATTTATATTCCTTGAACTTGTAATTAAAGCTTATTTTTCGGCTGTTACCAAATATATAGCTAATGTACATTTGTTGTTAAACTTCATTCCGTTAGAAATCCATCGTTATCGATATATATTAACACATCCCGGTTGCTTAGTTGTTGCGATCTATCATTTCGTATACTTTTCCTACTCTTTTCAGGAGATTACACTCTACAGAATGTTCTGTCTTCTTATGTTCAATTAAATTCGTTGCATAAATACAATAAGCAGGGGCATATAATCTGCAGTTTGTCAATCTGCACCCCTACCCCTACCAATCTGGTCAGGACCGATGTTCGTTCCTAAATAATTTAAATGGTTTAAATGGTTCTAAAAGTTTAAATTCAAGGAGGTGCCGTCATAATTTTGGTTTCACGGTACTGCTCGCCTTACGAATGCTCATTCTTATATTTATTATTTCTACATTTAGGGCGAATTTTAAATGTGAAATAAAAATTTCAATAATAAATTAATTGCAACTTTTTCGATGCAGCAAAATTATTACGTGAAAGGTACATAAAATATACAATTGGAAATCATACACAAAATGAATTAATACATAAAGGTATTTTTAAAGTAAAATGAAATTAAAGAATGCTATGTTAAATTTTAATTAAAAAGCAGCTACGTTTGACTTTAAAAATTGTACAAGATAATATTTTTCTAATTAAGATTGCGAAAACTCGGTTTTTATATAAATCCACTGAAAAAAATCAGTGAAAGTTATTTATACAGAGTAATTTAAAAATCAAGAGCACGTCTATAATTTGCAATTTAATCGAAAGAGAATTTTTAATTTCTAATTTAAGCAGTAGACTGAAAAGCAATTTTAAATTAAACATCTGAAATGAATATATTAAATGTTAAATAATAAATATAAGAGTTTAAGTTTATCTAAAAGTATTCGGAGCTGGATTTGGTAGAATTATTTTGAGACTTGACATTTTCATTAATACCTTTGAAATTGTGATTAACTTTTCATTTTAATTAAAAACATGCTTATTTCCAAAACATTGAAAACTGAAATTACCTGCGATCTAATTCATTTAATTAAGAAAAAACAAATTCGTTCTTCGCTCAAAAGGACGATAATTTATTACGATGCACAATTGGGAATGTTAATTTACACGTTGTTTCATATGTTATTTCATTTTCAAATGCATTTCAGGTCAAGATTGTAACTATTTAACTTCGGAATCTCAATTCTATAATGACAAAATTATGGAGCATGTAACGTTCCACGTTACTGTTGATTCTTGTTTTATTTCTTTATTCTATATTTGTACCTTTAAAAACAAATTATTTGCATTTCAGTTTCTACATTATTTTCAATAATACAAATTTAAAAAATATTTTTGTTTATAATTTCACTTTGATATTAGTAATTTAATTCGCTTTCTTAAACATACCTTTAAAGGTTCTTTATTTATGAATAATGAATGCAGAAATTATTTGGGTTAATTTAGATATTCTAGTGAGGCGCGCGTTAGAGCAGTATATCTATTACCCGTCCAGCTGTATGCATCGATTTGCGATCAATTTAATTTATTTTTGACCTTAGTTATCTATACAGTCCAATGGTTACGTGCTGATGGCTGGATTTGGTCACCTGTTATATAATTTATTAATTTTCTTTCTAAATTCTAAATTATCTTACTTTAGGATACCAAAAAAATGTAAATAAAGGTTAATTTAAAAAAAATTCACCTTAGAAACGTAAAAGATTTCCTGCCATTCAAGTATGAGTAAACTGACTTTTCCATTTAAGTATCTGCTTCCCGATAATAAGCTAAGCAAATAGTTAAATTACATAATTAATCAATACCAAAGTACAAGGGCAAC
>JAHWXV010038996.1:0-14448 GCA_024586415.1 Phrixothrix hirtus
AATTTAAAAGCATAAATAATTCATGCATTTATAAATTCCTTTATAAATGTACTAAGAGTTTTATAATTAAATTTTGAGCTCATTTAAAGCAAAAATAATTCATAGATTTAAATGAAAAGTAATTAAGTATGTAAATAATGCACACAAATCATTAAAATATTCATTTATTTTTATTTTGAGAACGATAATTGGAACGGTCACCCATCTAAGTTACTCACCAGACAAAACGTTGCTTAACTTCAGAGATTTTTCTCAATAACTCACTTCAACGAATTTTCTTAGGGAAACCAATTAGTTCATGAAATATAGCATTACAGGCGCTAGAAACGTGGCGAGTTTAAAAAAAATCGTTAGAGCCGTTTGCAAAAAACCTTAAAATCACAAGAATAAAGTGGCACTTCCGGTCATTCGATTTTAACGAAATTCCTACACGGAAGCGCTAAGGCGGTAATAAACTTGTATATAATAATTCACTTTTTGTGACGTTTAGTTTTCGAGATATCTTGACCACATACGTACACACACACACGCACGCGCGTACGCACGCACGTGCGCACGCACGTGCACATGCACCCACACAAGGAAACACATGCACGCACACATGCACGTACACACGCACGCACACACGCACGCACGCACACACGCACGCACGCACACACACGCATGCACGCACACACATGCACAAAACGATTATGGTTGACAAATAGTTTTGAGATGAATTGATGGGATGATATGCTGAAAACTCATGTTTTTGGTCCAATACACTTTTTTCAGGTAATTAACAGTTATTGCTCATGATAATTCTTAGTTATTTGAATGAAATGGTAAATTGCTTCAACTGTCGTTACTGGTTCCAAGAAAATCCTCATTCAACCCAGGGCACAGGAAATCAATGTCTTGGCAGGGGGAATTTCAGGTGTATTCTTTTTTCAACAGTCTCTAAAAACAGACTGTTATCTGGAATTCTTATCAATCTGATCTTACTTGATTAGCTTATTTTGTTCTTGAATCCAAATGTTAGTGATATCACTCATTCAGATATCTGGTCACAGCAGAACACAACACCGCCATACTTTGGTATGCAAATAGGCAGTTATTAGATGATGTATTTGCTGTATGATGGATAGGTCACCAAGAACTTATTGACTGGCCAAATAAATTCTTTCATCTAAACCTATTGAATTTTTTCCTGTGGGGTAATTTAAAGCATAGAATATATACAAAGATTTGGAAGAATTGAAAACTCCGATTGGGGAAGAAATAAAACATATACAGTGAGATAATTTGTAATGTTTCATTGTTACACTTGTATTAGTAATTTAATTGCTTTTAGTTTATTTAATTTAACAATGAAATTTCAATTCATATATTCATTTATATTGGTTGTAGTATTTTTTAGAAAAGTGGCAACCTTTCAATTTCAAAAATAAAACTAACAACATCGTAAATTTTCCAACATGTTTGGTTAATACGCATGACATGCTTTTTAAAAGATTTAAAAGTAGATTTGGAAGTTTATATTTTCCTAAATTTGCAACTGACATGCTGTATTTAGTAGTTTGTTAAAAAATGTTTTATTAAATAAATTATAAATAAAAAAATATTGTGTAAAACTGAAATTACTTAATGTAGTGTATAATCACTTATCATTAAAAAGGAAACAATTATATATATTTAAGAAGATTTAAATAGATTAAAACTAATACAACATGAATGCAAATATTTGAAATTCAGCCATTTTACTTTGGTAATTATAAACTTAGTTCATTTTTCTTTGTTCTTTTAGTTTGATTTTCAATCAGAAGGAATTGTCTTAATTTGAAGAAGCAATTACAATTTTAATATTTAATGGTGCATAAAATAATTTATATAAGGTTTAAATCATATCAGTTATAATGCATGTGGTGAAAGCCAGCCATCTTATCACATCATGTATAAAGATCAAGTAATCACATCATGTATAAAGATCAAGTACCTACAATATACATAATTAAAAAAGAGTAAATTATTTTACTTCTTATGCATGGCATTGCTTATTGTTTAATTCTATTTGTAACCACAAAAAAATGGAAGTATATGTGACATTGTTCCTTTGATGAAATAAGGTTAGATCAATTCAGTATTATAGTAAATTTACATTTTAAAAAAGAATACTAATTTATTATTACCAGACTTAAACTACATTATTTATTTATGGTTAATTAATTAAATACATTTATTTTATTGTGTTTTGTATAAACAATTGTAACTTCAAAAATAAGTCAGAACCTTATTCGATAATAGAGTTCCTTGTATATTTTATCTATTACTCAATTATGAAGTTTTTATGAACATATTACTTTGTATGTGTATTTTCCAGCATTCTGTGTCTTGGCCTTCCTTGTTTGAACAATGGAGTCTGGACCAAATTTCACGTGCAGTTAAAATAGATATCGGACAGTAAAGTTATAAGGAAATCAATAAATTGAAGCTCTGACTAATTATTTATTTTACATTCTTTAAATCATTTCATAAAAATGTTATTACAAAACAAGATTCATTTTGTTCTCTTAAACTTCTTTATTAATTTATATTTGTTTTAATAATTGCTTGTTATTATTAATTCTCATTACAACTTGTTTGTTTTCTTTCAACTGTGCACATTTATATTATCCCCAGAAACAAATAGTATCCAACGGTCACTATTTCACTATATAATTCTTTTCTATCTGACAGATTCATCATCTGGCATACTAAACTATAAATCATTGAATCCTATTTAAGTGAAGATCTAATGCACCCTCCTGTAGAGTCCCAGAGCTAGCTGACATAACTATTATCCCATTATAAGAATGTGGTGATAGGCTACAAATTAAATGAGCAATTCAAAATGCGTGTACTTGTGCAGCTCATTATCAGATGGTGAATGGGAGGCAATTTGTACATCTCTTGAATTAATTCAATTGAAACAAAATAATTATGAACATTTTTCCTCATCTCAGGAGTAAAGTTTTCTAAATTCTACTAAAAAATTTTTTATGTAAGGTGTGAAAATGTTTATACCACTGTTTAGACAATAAAAAAATCTATCAAAATAGCAAAAAAATCTCAGGGTTCTCATTAAAAAAAAGAATATCACTTTGAAACAAATACATGTTGGCTGGTGAAGATAACATTAAAATCTGCATTGTAATAATAGAAAATTTACCCTGCTTAAGGGTTTTTTAAGTATATCAACCCACAAAACGAATATCAGATATATGTGAAACTTTATACTCACACAGTGAAACTTCTATTTAATGAAGTTGATAATTGAAGAGAAAAATTCTTTGAATGGAAAATTTTATAAAATAGAGAACAATTTATACTGATATTTATTTCAAAATCCTGTAAAAATTTTATTAAATAGAAGTTTGTAAAATGCAAGTTTAACTGTATATATTGAGTTATTCTTTATAGCAATTTTGAAAAGTGTCAGTCAACATTTAAACGTAGTTTTGGTTTTACTTTGAGATTTTTCTTTGGCATATAATTTATGTTTCTGTAACAGATTTAACTTTAAACAGGAATGTTCAAAAATTAGATAAAGTATATAAAAAATATAGATAAATTTATATTCAAAATTAAAATAAAATAAGAAACCTTAAATCTTTATCTATATCATAAGAAAACTAATGTGCAATTGTGTAATTTCCAATTAGGGTAGACTGTGGCCAAAATGTCACCTAGGATAGTATTTTAGATATCTAGTCAAAAAACTAAAAGGTTACAGAAAAAATTTAAATTTAAATTGAACCGTTAAAGTTTTATTTTATTATTGAGAATAAACTTTCTGTAAATTATTATTAAACTATAATGATTTACAGTGGTTTCTTAAAGGCTATTTCAAAAGTAACAAAAATAATACATTTTAAAATATTGCTTTAACATTGGAAGAAAATTTAATAAGATATGTTACTTATCTGATCGTTTCAATGTTTATTGGTTTATATTCAACTGCAATAACCTGTAAAATGGAATAAATGCATGTGATTTCTTCACAAATTAGGATAAAACTTCTGACTATAAATAAAACATGTAAAAAGTTCTCAAAAAGTTTTACAAACATTTTCTAAATTTGATTGTGCCCAAATTAAAGTTGTTTAATTTTTTCTTGTTAATGTATGAGGTGTAAAGAATATGTGATTAAAATTTTTGCAAACATTTCAAAACAACCCTATATATTAAAATTAGATTATAATAATACAGATGTGACTTAAGCAATTGTAATTTTCATAGCTGAGTTTAAAGTAGCTGCCAAAATTGTGTAATGGTCATAGGTTACCCTAATTAGAAATTTAAATGATTGCATGATATTATTTTATCATAAAATTCACAATGTGTTTAAATATACATTTTAACATGCAGATTGTTACTTATTTGACCTAAAATTTTATTATTCTATGTAAGAAAAATAATTTCTAACATTTGAACCATGTCAATTTTGATAAAATGTTAATGTTCTGTCCTCTCAGTTAACAAGTTAAGCAATTATATATAGTTATTACTGTAAAATCCTGGCTGATTCAGTTAAATGGATTGAATCAACTTCATTACTTTCTTTGTTATTAGAAGTTTTACCTCTAGCGTAATTCACAACTTAGATTACTATAGTTTTAATATCCTTTCATCCTAATAAAACCCTTTATAAGACAGTGAAACATTGACGGTTTATCAAAATTTGATCAGTCTAATTTCAAAAATAATTTTTCTTATTTTTACTCAGAACATAAACACCTTCTATTGCAATCCATATAATATATTATATTAGATTAATTTATTTGATGTAGAAACTTACTTTCTACCCAACACATAATCTAATCAACCTACCTACATGTTTAATTAAAAGACTTGCACAAGCCAGCATATGTGTTACCAATTGGAAGCAACAGCAAAGTATAATAATGATATAAATGTGTTAAACAAAATATTATCTTAGATTATTTGCAAGCAGAAAAACCATGAAAATTGACATCTTACATCCCAATTTATCCAATTTTTTAAATCTTTTGTAGAGTAAATTTAATTTTGAATAATTTTATTTTAATATATTTAATATTTTTGCCTATTTTAAAATTATTGACAACATTGGGAAATAAGGGTGTAAGAGAGTATCATCCATGTATAGCAAATACAATACATTAAAGGTGCTATAATAAAACTAACTTACTATCTATTTAATTATGAAAACTATTTTTTAATAGTGATAAAAATTAGCATAAAGAAGCTTTAAAACCACAGTGTTAGTGAATATACTAGTTATGAATATACGTTAAGGTAAATAAATGTTAATAAATATTCGTTATTTAAGCAACTTTAAAATCAGTCTGCATCTAATGACATGGCCAGTTAAAAATGAAATTTTAGAAAAGCTGCCATGATAATAAATATAGTAAAAATTTAATACTCACCAAATTTAATTACAACAAATGTTCGAAGTGACCTTTAGTCAAACACAATTCAGCAAGTCGCATTAAAGATTGGCCTTTTGTATCTAAAACATTTAAAACATTTCACTGTTTTTGTGTACCAATTATTTATTCTGGTTAGTTATGGATACAAACCAAAACTCCATATGTTTCTGCAATTTTTATAAACAAGAGCCAACAACTATTATAATAAATTTATTATAGACAATTATAATTGGACTAACAATAACTCATTAATAATGACAGAAATAAATTAAAAGCTTTAACTTTGAAAATATTTTTTATCGATTTTTAAATTCACAATATTTCATATTAAATGACATTTTAGATAGCGATATGATTTTATCAGCATATAACATTATTTAGTTTCTATAGTTTTGGTATTACAATGATGAGAATTACATTTTTTGACTATATAAGATTTTAATTACAACAATATCCTAACAATAGTCATGATTGATACATTTTAAAAAACATATGTACCGATAGTTTAATGAGAAGATTGTAAAATTGTTATTAGAAATGGAGCTGCAATAGGATTTGGTTCTTTTCATATGATTTATTGATCAGACACTTGCTTCCAGCTTGCAAGTTAACTAATGCCAGATTCTAATCTTATTACCTAGATCAGTGCTTCTCAAAGTGGGTGATTTGCACCCTAGGAGCATTAAGTATGATATTCATTTCAGTTATTTACCTTCACTTTATATTGATGGGCTAAAACTAAGCCCTGGCAAGGGTCCCTGTTTACACAGAATAGGGGACGTTATTACAATCACGACCAAGTTTGTAAAGCACTGGTGTAGATTATTAAGCTATAAGTTAGATAGCAAATTTTCATTGAAAGAGCTGTTAATATCTTACTTTTAAACAAATTTGAACAATTCTTACTGTTCTTTACTTTTTTTGTCATTAATACGAGGTGCGGCAATTAAGTAATGAGACTGATGTGACAAAAAATATCACTTATGTTTTTAGTCATCCTTCAAAGTAGTTCTCTTCTGCTTGCACACACTTACTCCAGCGCTTCTGCCACTGCTGATAACATTTTTGGAACTCTTCTTTTGGAATGTCCTCCAAGACCCTCGTTACAGCTTTTTGGATATCTTCTGTTGTTTGAAAACGGTGTTCCTTGACCACCATTTTGACTCTTCGAAACAAAAAATAGTCACACAGAGTGATATCGCGTGAATAAGGTGGCTATGGTAGTACTGAAATGCGTTTTGAGGTTAAAAATTGCTGCACAGACAGTGCAGTATGGGATGGCTCATTATCATGATGAAGAATCCAATTATCGGTAATGTTTGCATGAACACAGAGAATTCGTTTTCGAAGTCTTTCTACAATTTCTTTGTAGAGATATTGGTTAATTGTTTGGCCAGGAGACACCACTCTTTATGAACAATGCCCTTGGAATCGAAGAAGCACACAAGCATGCATTTCAATTTTGATTTTGACATGTGAGCTTTTTTTGGTCTGGGTGATCCTTTTGAACGCCATTGCAAACTTTGACGTTTTGATGGTTTGATGGTCATCCACTGCGGTCTTCATCTTCAACATTCGTTCTGCCATCACAAAACATTTTATGCCAACAAAAAACTTGAGCTCTTGACATAACCTCATTTCTAAAAGCCTTCTGAAGCTTACCGTAAGTTGTTGTCACATTCTCGCCCAATTTAACACAAAAAGAAATGGTATACCGTTGCGCAATATTTCACGATTTCATTTCTGTAACAAGAGACAAAAACACGTGTTCCCTTATTACAACACAACTCACTACTGAGCGGCCGCATCAATGTGCCACTTGGACTAGAAGTAGCTTAGAGATCAAGGTCAAAGATGGATTGCTTGCGCAAGCTGCAGGGTTACCACATCTTGCAAAAAAAATCAGTCTCATTACTTAATTGTTGTACCTCATATATTCCCTGAAATCCATGTTTCAGAAAACTCATAAAAATGTTACATCTTTCAAATATTTTATAAGTGTTGTAGATAATTTTTCTTTTTCTCCATGAGAAATCTACATATTGCATAAAATAGATAATTGTTGATACTGCAATATCACAGAAGTGCAGCTTTTGGTGAAAATTACTGCATTATTACATCTAGAGAATGCATCAGCCGATAGGAAAAATATAACAAAATGTTCCAATAGGAGTTTTGTTTTAAAAATGTGTTAATATGTTAATAAAACACTTCTTACTCTTTACTGAAAATTTTGTCATTTACAGTTTACGTAATATTATACCAGCGCTAATATAGTACTGTTTTATATTAATTTACCATCTAGTTTCAATTTATTTTTAGTATGAAGCATTTAGTGATTACACATTTTTTTGATTAATTATAACAATTCTCTTATTTTTGCATATTTCACATCTACAGGGTGTCCCAAAATAAGTGACACCCCACAAACTGTGTGTACCCTATGACCTATAGAACAAAATTTGCTTATGAAATTTTATTCAAAAACATAGAGTTTTCAAAATATTAACAATTATAGTATTAAGTCTAATCCTGGCATGCGCACCATGCTGGATAGTAATATCGTTGCCCTTGATGTCTATTACTCTTCAGTATATCTTGAATTAGGAACATGTTTGTTTTTAAAAATATTTATTCCCGAAGATAATGTTAAAAGAAGTTTGTTACTTTACCTGATATATTTTAGAACAGTATTTCTCAATTTCCCGTACACACCTCTAACACGTATGCGAAAAATTTAAAAATCATTTTTGCAAAGCACAATAAATGCATTTTTCAGCTGTTCTTTTTGTTTACAATACTAATTTTTAGAAAATAATATTGTTACTTGTTAGCTTACAAAAAATCAGTTATTTTGTTTTAGAATGTCTGCATTGAATACGTTACAAATTTTAAAACAAAATTAATTGTATTAAGATCATACCTGACGCTTAAGATAAAACTATTTAGAATATAGTGTTTTTAACAAATAATTTTGGTAGCAAGCAATCAATATGTTTAAAAATTAAATCTTAAAGTGTAACAATTGACTTAAGATTGTTTTGTTATTTCAGAAAAAGTAAACAAGGCCAAAGAATTTTTATAGGACACATTACTATAAGCAAGTCCTAAGAAAACATTTTGTGTTTTTATAAACATATCAAATTTAAGTATTATGTGTTTACTATGGTTTCCTTTCATAATTCCTTTTAGTTAGTAGACAGGATTGTATTTAGAGCAAATTATATTATTTAAATTTTCAAAATTTAAAAATCGTTTTTGAAAAAAAATTAGAAAAAAATTATGCTCTACAGGTCACATGGTACTCACAGTTTGTGTATTTATTTTTGGGACACCCTATATAGATGCTTAATATTCTAAAAATTCTTATTCATGTTGTTTCAAGAACATTAAGAAACTTGTTACAGTTTGGAAAAGCTGTACCGTTTATTTCTTTCTTTTGGTTAATTTTAAATTTAGTTTAGTTTGTATTATCAGTATTTTGCTTCCATTTTATTTGATTCTAAAGTGTTTAAGTAATTTCTAATTTATTTTTACTTGTTAAAATTTAATCCGCATGCCACTGACTAGGTTTCTATTCTATGAAATGTTATGGAGGTATTAATTTTAGTCTAAAGTAATTTCTAATTTATTTTTGGTTCAGAATTTATTCTGTATGCCATTGACTATTTTGTCCCAGGTGTGTCTGGTTTTAATTAGTGTTTTATATTAACATTTCCAACGTTAGTTTCTTTTGAAGTTTATTTTAATTTTTGTATTGCTTCCTAGTTATTGGAAAACATAGAGAGCAGTTTAAGCTTATTTCTTATTAGCTTTATTAAGTTAATTCGGAACTGCATGGCCGCTATTAATTTTACGAGCAAGTGTTTACCAAAGTGGACGTTGCATTGTTAATTCTTAAATTTTAATTAATGCTTGAATTTGGCATGGAGAAATTTGAATAACAACACAGAGTTGGTAGTTATTTTTTTCTATAGAACCTATATTTGAAGGAATCCTTCAGGTACATTTCTTTGATAATCTATTTTGATGAATTTTAGTTAGTAATATTTGCCATCAACTTTTAGAGATGGGTTCTATTTTTACTTAGAAAACAAGTTCTATGTTCACGTAAAGAACCATAATCTATTTGGACGAGTCTTAGATTCTAATGCTGTTTGGAGCCGTCTCAATTTAAGAAAATTCCTTTGAAGTTGATCTTGCAGTCTCATCTTTTGAAAAGTTAAGTGGCTATTCATAAATTATTTAGTAGTCTTTGGCGTTTGGTATAATTTTGATTTGCTGCAAGGCCGGTTATCTCGTCGGTCACTTAAATTCATGTTACCAATATTTTAAAGCAAGTTTTGACCGTATTGGGCCGTTGCTTTTAAATTCATTTAGCAGTCATACATAAGGTTAAACCTTTTTGTACTTTAAAGCTGTAAAAGGCAAGTAATTTTATCATAAGAAGCAGGATATATTTTTATGATTTGAAATTTTGTCAATATATGTAATACTATAAAATAATTTAGATAGATTTGAATTTTTTCGAAAACTCTATTGTGACTTGTTAATTCTTTCTATTGAAATTTTTTGATAATGTTATTAAACATCATATTTGATTGTTATTATGTTAAAATTTATTTATACCGCTAACATCTGCAGATCTTTTTCCTTATTTTTTTTACTTTCAGTCCTATGAATAGATTAAGATTTCAAGTTCTTTGATTGTTGTTAGTTTTGGGCAAATCTAAAATTAACTCTTTGTGGAGTAATAGATTCCTTGATTTAATTTTTTTGGCATTTGACACTCAGATGTTACAAACTTAATTTTAAAAATATTGACAAAATAATAGCTTTTACTATTACTCTATGATTAAGCATCAATGAATGCAAAACATGTAAAACAATGATAATTGCTGTGATTATTAAAAGAATTTTAGTAGTAGTCACTAAATGCTTCATATTAATTAATAATTACATAATAATGTTTCATTAAATAATCCATAATAATAGTGATACAAGGTTGTAAACAATTTAATTATAGCATTGTATTATTATTTTCACCCATATTAAAAATGTAATGGGACAACACACAACATTCTTATACCTACATCATATTAAATCTAATGATCTAGATGTAACATAAAGTTAAAGTATCAATGACATTGAAATATATCATACGTTATGACAGCCATTGATTAGATGTTTATGGAAAAATACCAAGTATACAAATTTGCAATTTCAAGAAATTATTTTTTAGTGCCGGTTACTTTTGGTTATACTGAGAGTAGCTATCAATGTTATTTTAAATGACAATATCATATTTCTATTACATTTTCAAATCCCTTATCAAAGTTCAATAAGACTTTGTTATCATGGCCTTATGCCAAAACGAGATAGTTTTTTAGAAAGTTTGATTTTCATAATAATTTGGACATTTACAGTGATATCCTGAAAATTAATTTTTTTAAAATTATTGCTCCTATTGAAATAAAATTTTCAGTCACGCAAAAGCGTAGTATGCTCCTTGATTTGCTATTTTATCATCTTATACACAAAGCATTTTCTGTCATTTTTAGTCTATCAAAAATAAGTTTAGTTTTTTAACAAGAATTCCATTTTTCAAATGGCAAGGGAATAATTTCACAATTTTATCCGACAGAGAATTAAATTCTACATTGATATTATGTAAAAGTCTTATTCCTACAGTTGATGATTTTTGAAATATTCATAAATAAAGATGAAGTTTGATCTGAATTAAGCATGGGCACTAGTAGGTAGTAAAATCAGCTGCTGTTAAATAACTGTTGTGCAATTATCTAGTGATGTGCCAAAATTCTAAAACACATAATTATGATGTCTAGGTCGCTAGCAAGTTGAGGATCATTTTGTTTTCTGAAAGAGCAATCGAACATTTTGCAACCTTTAGAATCAATGTTATACTTAAATAAAAAACAAAAAACATCTGAAAAGTATGAAACAAAACCGAAATTTAGATATGTGAAGTTTTATCTAATATCTCAGATAGACTAAAAAACAAAAATTTCATAAAATCTTTAATCACCAATATGTATAACAAAAAGAATAAAAGTGAAAAAGTAAGATATTTTTTAAAACTGACCACCATTTTATACTAAATATTTTCATTAGTGAACTTGCATAAAGGATTGCAACTTAATGATTTAAATGCTTCACAAACTCAATTTCGCATATCTATTTTTGTCATTATAGGTTAAACATAAACTTCAAGTTAATGGTGCCTTAAACAAAATAATTGAGCAGTGTCATATCTGGCAATCATGGTGGCCACAACAATGACTTATTATTAGCTATCCACCAGTCCTTAAAAGTAATATTCAATAAAGATTCAACTTCTAAAGTTTGATAAGCCAAAGCACCATCCGTTTGATACCAAGAAGCTTCCAATTCATCTGCTTCTGGGAATCTTAAAGATGGTTGTACAACATATCCTTTTTATCTTTCATTATTGAGATTTTCATCATAAAGAAACACATATAGGACTCCATTATTTCTTATGCCACAAAAAACGTCAAAAATTCAAATAGCTTGAAAATCACTTTCGTAAAAAACATTAAGATTTTTGCTTCATTAGTCCAAATGATTTTCTTAACAAAATCATCATCTACTTGAGATTTAACTAAAACCCACTCACAAAAGTTCATTCTCCAAGGAAGATGTTCCTGTTTTAAATGCTACTTATTTTTGACAGACTAGAAATAATAGAAAATGATTTTAAATGAGATGTCAAGATGGCAAATCAAAAACTATACTTTCCACTTTGTATTGCTGGCAATAGTATTTTGATAGAAGCAATAATTTTTAAAAAAATTAATTTTCAAGATACCACTGTAAATGTCAAAATTTTTATAGAAATCAAAATTTCTCAAAAACTCTCATATTCGGATAAGTTGATGTTAACAAAGTCCCATTCAAATTTGATAAGAAATTTGGAAATGTAATAAAAATATCCCATTGTCATTTAAAATATCCAGAAGTAACCAGAACCAAAACAGTTTCCTTAAATTGGTATTATTGGAAAACATGATAAAAATTTCAAATCTGTATATTTAGAATTTTTCCATAAATGTCTAATCAACGGTTGTCATGACAAATATTATATAGATAAGGCATTTAAAAGGAGACCTGAGATTAATAGTAAGAGAAAAGTATGGAACTGTAGGCACTTTGGCTAGTTTAAATACTATTATACAAATCAATACCCATCATAAAAATTTAAACCTCTGTCCAACCTTTTTGTTTTAAAAAATTGTTTGTGTAAAATTATACTCATTAAAAAGAATTCAAAGCATCTGAGTGCAATTTGCCAGTGTACTCTAATCCTTGGGTTTTTAAAGCAAGAAAAGTATCATCTTATGGGGTAGATCCTCTAGTTACTTGTGCAGACTGGGGTATAATTCACTGAAGATGGTTACAAAAAATCACTATGCTCTTTTATAGTTGTGTGAAAGAGACATATATTTATTTTTCTTTTAATAATGACCAAAAAATATCAATTACGCCAATGTTGCATAAACAATCTAAAGTTGATTTTAGCATACAAAAGTTGAAATATTTTGGTTTCAGAAACTTTCTATGATATGTCGGACTAGAATAATTCAATATTAAAACCTCCAATTATAAATTGAAAAGAAATACAAAGATTGGAAGATGTTCTAGACAAATTAAATAAATTAATTTTTGGAGGAGCACTTGCAAATAAAATGTAAACATTAAACAGTCACTAGAGTATGGTGTTTGCATGACTTATTCCAAAGTCAGTCAATAACCAGCACTAGAATGATGTGATTCCCTGTGCATGTCACATTAGTAATTTATGAATTAGAGAATTTATGTTTTAATTAAGTTATTATTTTATTGAATGCTTTATATAGTGTGTTACTGAATGATAGGCTAATACTTAAGGGACCATTTTAAGAAAAAAAAATTCATATGAACTTATGGTCTGAACATCTTAACTATTGAACTACAGTGAGGTAAACTTTAATAAATTTTTTTTATAATAGCTTTGATACTACACTAAATATTTTTGTAAAATTTGGCATACACCTTCTATGCACCAAGAAACATTTACTGATGCACAACAATTTTTTAAAATTTCTACCAGTGGCGGTCATGCGGGAATTGCACTGAATAATCTAGAACAAAATAATGGTACGATACTGCTTTATCTTAAATACAAATAATTTTTGAAATCCCTACTCATTTCTACATAAGTCTAGTTTCTTGATTTTAAAATTTATTATTTTACATAATTTTTAATAAACTTTTAAACAAAAGTAACAATAAGAACAAACCATAACTATAAAATTGGTTGAAAATGGCCCGTTTAATCCAATATGCACGATTTCACCCTTTGTCTCATCAAAGCATACTCTTTCAAATATTTCTGCTGTGTTCTGTATTGTTTCATATGCAGTGACTATTCAATGTCTTAAATCTTCAATAGTGATAGTGGAATGTTAAAACATGTGTCTTCAGATAACCTCAAAAATAGAATCTAAATTGTTCAGATTGAGTGACCTTTCTGGATATTCTTGGGATCACCTCAGCCTATCCAATGATTACGATAGACTACATTTAAATATTCATGAACCATTACACTAAAATGAGCAAGAGTGCCATCGTGCATGTACCACATGTCATTTCTCAATCTAATCTATACATCTTCAAGCAACATAGACGGTTGTTCCTGGAGAAAATTGTAGTAAGGCATTCTGGAAGGAAATACAGTCATATAAAATGATCACCTATAATACCTTCTCACACATTAACAGAAAATTGGTGTTGAAAATGTATTTCTTTTAATAATGGAGGTTTTCCTTCGCCCACAAATGATTGTTGTGAAAGTTTTGAATAGTATTCGGCAAAAAGTTTGCTTTATCTATAAAAAGATGTTCATTACACATTAATTAATTAATTTAATTAACGTGTAATTAACATAACAAAATATTATAGTTTGTTAAATAGTACTTAAAGGTTAAAATATTTTCTT
>JAHWXV010039018.1:0-12290 GCA_024586415.1 Phrixothrix hirtus
AGTGTGTGCATCACCAAGGCGACTACTTTGAAGGGGATTCAAGTTTTGGACCTCCAAATCAATAAATATATGTATGCCGACCAAAGGTTCGATACTTTTTGACCACACCTCGTATATATATATATATATATATTCTGAAAATAAACTTCCTTTGTTCTGTATATTCCGACTTTGGCGATCAGGTACAAAGTTGACAACATATCAACTTCCACATTATCTTCGGGCTAGAATGTATATAAATGTATTTTCTAGAGGCTCCTTTTGGTATTATTTTAAACGTTGTATTCGTAAATTTACAATTTACAATGATTTCACAGAATCAATTGATTTAATATGTAACTTAAATGCCTTTATGTTAGTGTAGTTATATGAATTTCTATAGAATTTAATTATGAAATTTAGTTTAGATTTGCATTATGACTATTTGGTAGCACGTGTGCGGCATCAATTTTTCTATAGATTTTAATTATGGATAGGTTTTTTAATTTATTCATTAAAATGATTTTAATTATAAATAAAATTTTTAATTTAGTTTCGATTTTGACAACCTTTTTAGATGTATGATTCTTAAATGCATTTATGTCAGTGTAAGTATTTTCTATACAATTTAGTTATGAATTTTAGTTTTCGATTTGTATTGTGACTATCTGGTAGCATGCGTGAGACACCATTTTCTCCATAGATTTTAATTATGAATAGAGTTTTTAACTTAGTTTCGATTTATTAGTATTGCACCTTTTATACTAAAATGAATTTAAATTTTCCAAATAAAGTTATTTATGTAACTGCATTTTAATATGAAATATTAGATTATATATTTTAAAATTATCTTTGTTCGATATATTCCACCCTAGATAATTAGATTCCATAATCTTACTATAACATTTAAAGCATTGGCTGATACCACCTCTAATCCTCCGCTCAAAGAAAAGCAACATGTCCACAATCGATTTTATATATTATACTTGAATTGAAATTAATATAATTAGTCATATATGAGGTGATATTGAACAATTATGAAGTTTATACTCTTCTAAAATATGTCAGGTGAAGTAATAAAATCCTTTTAACTTTATCTTCTAGAATGATAACATTATCTTTCGATTTTCATATCTTATGTCTTTTTGGCAGCATACGTACATTTAATATAAAATATTCAAATTGCCCATGCCTAAGGACGAATGGATATTTGAAGAACCGGATTTTATCTAATTAAATTTTATATTTGATTTTTTGTTTTATCATATTTAGAACAATTGTCACATAGATTAAAATACTGGTGAAGAAATTTATTTTAATTCTGTACGTAAATTATTGAGTTGCATTTAAAATGCAAGTTTTAAGCTAGTATTATGTAATTTCTAATTATATTTTAGATTTAGTTGTTTTGCCATATTTATTTAAAATAATTAAATGATCATTTTGTATTACATTGCTAACACAACTCCTCTATCATTTTCCATTCTCATGTAAAATTAGATAAATAATGTTAAATAACTTAATATGTTAATATGAAGCGTTGATCAATTTCCAGTAAATAATAGCGATGTTTAATTGTAAAAATATACCTTATAGTAGTAATGATGAAATCCTTATTAATCTTGCAATTTAAATCGAAAGATGGCGTTCTATTTATATGTATTTTACATCAGTTGCATTTAATAGAATTACCCATCTCTGGGGGGAAATAGATATTTAAAGAGTTAAAAGGTGTAAATGTAACCTTGCAACATATTTTTAATTAAACATCAATTGGCAACCTTATTTTTAGATTTTTATGTGTTATATCTTTTTGGCAGCATGCTTGGATTTAATATAAAATACTGGAATTACCCATACCAGGGCGAATTAATATTTAAAGAATTAGAGTGTATTTATTTTAAGAACCATGGTTTTTGTAATTTTCCGTAATATTATAGAATTCCCAATCTTATTGTACATCAGTAATAAATTTACTTTAAAACTAATAATTTATCTGATATAATAAAATTTTTAATTAAGTTTAATAGGCCATATTGTATTTTTATGCGCTATACATAGTATTAATGTGTGATACATCAATTTCTTGTAATTTTAATGGGAAAATGAATTTTTTGTATTAATGTTTGATTTTCTAAATATTTTGCCTTTTTGACAGTATAGTTATATTCAGTTTTAATATACATGCATGATATATATGAATTTAATACTTTAGGAAAGTGAGATAGTTAAACATGCTACCTAGCATCTTCATACTCGCATGTTTATATCAGACATGAATAAACATTTCAAGTTATTTGTCACACTCTGACATACATAATTATCACACTAGAAGTGCGAATAAATTATACCTTCCGTATTATAGAATGTCCAAGACATAAAATGGGCCCAATTATTTATCGTTGTAGCTATATAATACGTTACCACTATCGATAAGATCACTTGCATTGCCGTCGTTTAAAAAACATAAACAACTACCTCATCAAAATGGTCTTCTATTCCATGGAAGAATTTATCACTATAGATAAAAATAACATGCAGTGCTCCAATTGTACATATAAATGACATAATAAATAATTTACCTGTTAAATAATCTGAAGTGTGTATGTAATATCTATTACTTTCACAAAATAAATCATTATTATTATTATTAAAATAAGATAACATAATCACCATCAAAATAGGATATGATACACGCGCAGTATGATGCCACAAGAGATAGTCGTCAATTAGGGAAAAAATAAATAGGTACCACTATTTTTATTTGATACATTTCCTATAGTTTTCCAAACATTCTCTTTAGCTATGACATTACAATAATCATGATCTACGTCATATATATTTGGGTATCTAGACAAAATATCGATTAACTTTTGCTCTTCAGAATGTGAAGAACTCATTTTAGCTTAAAACACTGTGGAACCGCGACACTACTGATTCAGTTTATTTAAACCAAAATGCTGACTGCTGACAGTTTCATAATAAAAGATTCAACATAATAAGAGATCTGCGATTGAGAACTGCGGTCGAAAATTGCGGTCGAGATATGCGGTCGAGAGCTGAGATCGAGAGCTGCGATCGAGATCTGTGGTCGAGATTTGTGTTCAAGATCTGCGGTCGAGAACTGCGATTGCGATACCTATTACACATATGAAATGTGTAAAATCTAGTACATTTTTTTATTATCTACAATTATTGTCTGAAATACTTTAAAATAATTAAAGAAATGCCAGTAAAATAAAAAATTAAAATTAGGATTATTTAAAAGTATTTCAAATAGAATGAAATGTAGGTAGAATTACTACATAAAAATTAATGTTAACATAATTACAGTTAAGAAATGTTTAGTTACAGGAAATATAAGGTTACGGAATTTGCTGGCATACAAGTTCAGCAAGATAGCAGATTACAACAATAATAAATGATTTATAAAATCCACGAAAATGTTCGTAATGCATAAAGGTAAGCTAAAAAGAACTAGAAATAAAAATAGAGGAAATTTCTGGCATTAAAGATAAAATTGAACTATGGTTGATTATAAACAAATATTAAAAATATGAAAATTATTGGTAACAGTGTTGAAAGAATTGCACGAAGATAAACAAGTAGATCTAGGTTATAGAATTGTATAAAGGTTAAGTTTTTCGTTTTTAATAACATTCTGTTAAATGGTTTATAGATTTTTAAATCTGAATCACGCTGATCACCTTGATTAACGTCTTGATGGTTGGTACATCCCCAATTTCCAAGCCATAAATAAATTTGTTATTGAGGCTGAGAACAAGATAAGGATGATTTATTGATGTGAATAGGAGGACAAAAAAATGTTACTCTAACGCACATTATTTTTTAGGTCCTCTTGTCTTTGAGGGGCACCTAAAACCAGCTCTTCAACGCAATTACTGTTGAAGAGCATTGATAGGGGATGTGAAGGACAATACAAGGTTTGACATCCTACAAACAATTATGACGTGGAGGTCTTTAATTTACAAGTGTTAATTTATATGTAGCAAATTACTTGTTTGCTTCATCAGAGATAAATATACGTTAGCAAAGAACGTTAAAATTAACTAGCAAAATTTTAAAACTTTTTACATAAATTATTTAAATGTCAAAATAATAAGAATGTCTAAGGTTAGGTTAGATTGATGTAGATAATGTGATGCTAAATTACCTTAAATCGGACTAGGTTAGGTAATTTTAAGTTAGAAAAGGTTAGGTGGAGTTTCCGTCATCTCAAGCTCAACCATCTGTTTCTAACTGACAAGTAAGGGTGAGATATACGATACTTAAATGACGAATATGTATATCTTTAGCCTGCTGGTAAGAATATATAACGAAACAACTAATGCTGAAATTTGAAGAAGTATACTATTATAATTTCTTATTTATTTGGTTATATTTGCTAGGGAGGACTGTAAGAAAAAATGGAAATTTGCCAGAGATGGATACCGTAGATTTTTAGAAAAGAATAAATTAGGAACTGACTCAGCTGCTCCAGAAAAATTCAAAGCACAAGAGATATCAAAAATTGTTATTTCTTGATGCCGTTTCTCAGCATAGATCTGAAGGTTCATATATTCCATCATCACCGCACTTTAAACGAAGACTTGCTCAGGTTATAGAGTCTATTTTCAAAATTGAAAGTTACTTATATCTACTACAACTTCAACAACTCGTATCATCGCCATTTCGATCAATAAGTGAAGATGACACTAATAGCAAAGATTCACGCGGTGATAGACCTGTTGTGAACAGACCAGTTAAAATACCCATTACCTGTTGTGGATGGGCCAGTTGCAAACAGACCAATTATTAGCAACATCCTGTTAACAGACCGATTGAATTGCTGAATATGAATGACAAAGGCAAAGGAATAAAATGTAAAGTTATAAATGCGCGAAATTCAATTAAGCGTAAATATAATATTTTACAACAATAAAAGATGTTTGAGGAAAAATTAATTGAAGACGCCTATAAATCTAGCATAGAACCGCTTACAAACATCGCTAAAAACATTCAAACAACTACAAAATTGAAAACTGCCGAAAATAAAATAGAACAAAACCAAGAAGATTTAGATTTTGTCACACCTTCAACATCGCAAATGTCGTCACCATTATCGTGGTCTGTAGTAGCTGATACATCGAGAGACACTTCTTTTTTCATCAATGTCAGACATTACCGAGACACTACTTCGAAATTATGATAAGTCATGTTAAAAATAAAATAGATAAACGTACGACATTTCCTACAATGAAATTACAAATAAGTAAATGCTTGGTAAAGACGAAGTAGAAATTGTCGGTAAAGATATAAGGATAAAGGGAGACACATTTCAAGGTGCTCCTGGTCTATGCGAACTGCTAATTATATAACATCCCAATGAAGCAATCACCCGAGAAGACAGAGATAACTATAGAAGTATTTTATTTAAAACTTCTGCTCATCAACGTCACTTTGAACCAACCGAACAAGTAAAATCTAACAAAGGTTATAAGTACTTGTATATTATTAGACCGATAATTGAATTTAAGCTACAACAACGAAAACTAAAAGAAGAAGAAACAAAAAAGAAACTTACTGCTAAAACAGGGACTGTTCAAGTGAGTACACAATGACAGGAGAATCGATTATAGATATTGGGACAACGTGCACGAATTACTTGACGAATTACAACTTTTATGGGCAGAAAAAATGGCAGGACATACCGGAAATGATAACCAGATAATATCAATCTTAGAGGAGTTACCCATAAATAATGGCTTCTTACACATTTCTAATGATAATAAATAGTCAGTTATCCAAATATCTCTTTATTACAATGATGAGTATTGACAAGTTTTGATGCTATCGACAGTAATATTACGAAATAAAAAGTATTAAGAGAGAACCGGGAATTGGCTTCAAATTAACTGATGAAGGACACTTCACTTTGAAAAATAACAAACTAACGAAAGTTGCAAATCTAACTCTTTCAACAGACATTGCTAATAAAGCGTATGTTGATGGAATTGCAAATAAACTATTGAACGATATAAAAGCGAACAAGGAAATAATCGATGATTATTGTATTAATGCTAAAAATAAAGTCGACAACGACGTCACCATATCTGATATAGCTAAGATATACGAATATATTAATTCAAACAACGTCAATTACGTAACTAATGCAGATTTAGCTAATTGATGGTGATGTCAAACGGTTTATAGAAAATTATCTGAAAAGTGAACTACAACAACAATATATCAAAGTACACTACGACAAACTTAAGAATAATAATGTAACATAAAGGATAACGTGATATAATGTTCAAGCAACAAATTATGAAAGAGTTGCATAAACCTACTAGAAGAAACTTTCGAAGAAAATGTACGATAGTTAAAGGTTTCGATGACCTATGGCGGTCAAATTTAGACGAATTCTTGAAGTATTCTAGAAAAAATAAAGGCTACAAGCACATTTTGGTTGTAATCTATTATTTGTGCAAAGTTTTAGTCTTCAAGACCACCATCGATGGATTGGCATATTGGATCATATAACGAAGAAATATAATACCCGCAAACATCGTACGATCGAACCGAAGCCTAAGGATGCAACTTCTAACACGAACTTGGACGGTGTCTACGGCAATTTGAAAATATTCCTAACAAATCGCTACACAGTCGGAGATGTTAGAATTAGTAAATATAAAATTGTTTTTGATAAGGGCTGTATGCCGCATTGGTCCAGTGAGCTATTCAAGATCGTGAAAATTCAAATAACGAATCAATCCTGTAATTTATCTGATTGATATACAAGATCGACCCATTCTCGGCGGATTCTACGAACACGAACTACAGAAGACCTCACACAATGACGTAAACGTAAAGGAAAGCGAATCTACATAAAATGGTTCGGATTTCCAAAACCTTCCTGGGAAGATGCATTTGTTCTACTTAAATAGATTGTTTAAGCAAGACATGTACTATAGTTAAATAAAAGAATTGTACACATATAAAGTGTTTTATTTGTTAGCCTATTGCATTAGTTCTTTAAATCATTACATGTTATTGATTAATTTTGTTTCATTATTGTCATCATCTTCTTCTTCATCATCATCATTATCAAGATTATTGTTGAAATATGTCTTAAGCTCGCATAAAAATCTTTTCAGGTCGGCTTCGCACAGCTTTGCTATGAGTTCTTTATTAGTAAGTTTACGCTCTAGATAATCTTCACGTATCGTTACACCTATATTGTATTTTGCTGCAATCTCTAAACATTCTTCTGTAGCACAATCAAAATTTATTTGCCATACACCGTACACAGCTTCATGTTCCGCGTCCTGTTCTAAATTTCGAAATTGATCTGAAAGTCCTTGAACGGAACTACTCTTATTGTAGGATTTCGTTTTACCTTCTGCTGCGTACACTGCGCACATTGTTCTTGTTGGCTATACTATTAATACTCGACTATTGTATACTAATATACTACATTAAAATTATTGCAACTTTCTAAATTCGAGAATATGTGCTTCATTCACCTTTCCTATATCGTTTGTGCCCAAAAACACCAGACCATATTTTTTCGTATCCGCTTTATTGAATAGTTTAATATCCTCCTCCGTAATACTATCTCCAATTCTATTGGGAATGAACACAACTCCTTCGCCGAGTTCACAAATTAGTCTACATCCAAATTTGGTATGTGCACTCTTCATATTGAAGATTCTATATATTTCACCCATCTTCATGTTACCAATTGTAATTATTGGTGTGTTTTCAAGTTTTGCCACGTTGTTTAAGTTCAATAGATCCATTTTTAACCTGAACACGTCTGCCATGACTATTCAACTTCGACTGTTTGAAAATATGTTTGACTTGTGCACTTGTCGAACGTGTAAATTTGATAAGAAACGAGAACATCCGGTTTCACACGATTCGTCATCGCAATTCAATTAACATTCTAATTTAAGTCTTTGTAATTTGATAAAAAACGTTCTTGATAAATGCATATTCTATGTTCGTCTTTTAAAATTTTATTAAGGACTTTGTCACGTCTATATATTCTATCTTTGAATCTAATTCTATCTAGAACTACAGCATCCCTATCAACTTTCCGTGCTTGTTTATATGCATACGGCCACACTACTAAATTATATGTTTTATTTTGGCTTTCATTTATTGTTACTTGTGTGGGCATTTTCCTTATTGGCTGTAATCCGTTCCAGACTCTTCTGAATCGTAATTTTGGCAGTAATCGCATGGATAATTGTGTTCAGAATTCTCAACACAAATTCTAATCATGGTGGCTCCGGGTACGATCGTTAAAATATTTTCTCGATATAGCGAAAACAGTTTATAGTATTCTACAATATCTCGCTTAATAACTTTAAAATCATTATTTAGCCAATAAACATTAATATTGTAGATACACCCATACTGGTCTTTTTATTCGATCTACTACGATATCAAACCATCATTTCAATTCCATCAACTTTAAAAATAAACACGTGAATAAAGAAGAATAATTAATACCTATGTCCAAACAGAATTTTAACAAGTGAATTTGATGTAGTTTTTGTGAAGCGAATCGCATATTCCAAGCCAATATCTTGAAGAGTTTAATAGGTTCTCCTATGTAGCCAATTTATATCGATACCCCAAGTGACTTTCGATAAGCTGTAATCTAATTGTAACTTCCTGTCTGATAAAAATGAGGACGTCAGAAAATACACTCTACTAATAATGCTTCCTGTTTGCACTGATAAGAAATGAAAACTTCAGCTTTTTCATGCTAATTATTATCTAATCTCACATCATTTCCTGTCTAGACTGATAAGAAATGAGGACATCAATAATTAATTGTGTCTCCTTTACTACAAAAAGATGTACTTGTTGTATCCTTAGATCATGATGATATTTTCTAATCCTGCGCATGCGCCGCCACGCCCCAAAAGACTGACCACAAAATGGCCGCTGCCACTCACCCACAAAATAGCCGAATCCTTCCACCCCTCACACAAAATTACCGACTCCTCACACAAAATGGCCACTGGAGGCTTCTCTCACAAAATGGCCCAACCACATGGTCGACAACCACTCTCACACAAAACGGCAATCTCTTCCCACAGAATGGCTGACTCTTCCCACCCACAAAATGGCCCCCGCCCACAAGATGACCGACTACCCCCGCTCAGCGGAACCTAGTTTTGATATCGCCTCCCTGGAAATAAGTTTTGATGACGCCGCTTCTGGTCCAGAAGCCGTATAGCATCACTACTAAACTTTCTGCTGATAAAATTTGTTGCCTTTTAATTATTGCGCCTTTATTCTGACGTGTTTAGTTGGTTTTCATAATTTGTAATCTATTTTATTTAAATTACCTACATATTTGAATATTATAAAATTTGGTTTTAAATTTTTCCTCTTCTGAGGATTATCTATACGTATATATTTGAAGTACGTTGTTTAGACCTATTTCTACCTTAACTCCTTGCTACATTTTTAAGCTTAAAAATTATGCATTTCATCTATATTCTATGTGGCCCTCAGCTCGGGTTTCTGTTAAAATATGAATCTTAACACAGCTACTTAACGAGACAAAAACTAACTGCTAAAAGAATTTAAACCATTATTTACATAGCGAAGAGAAGCATAGAACATTCTACATTAGTCATAATGTTAATCGTAAAAATTAATGTTTCATAAACTGTCCTTTACCAAACAATGAGCTTTAAAAGTTTCCTTATTACAACCATTTCAGATCATAATGCGCAGAATTATTGTCACTTACACCTAGATAATTACAACTACTGCCTATATTATGCAGTATACAAAAAAATATAACTTCCAATATTTAGTTTTGTCATTGTGTAATTTTTACTTCTCTTGTTCTATATGAAATATAAGTGAAAGGGAAAGTATTGTTTTCGACCAGAATTTTCAATGTCGGAAGTTTAGTGGAAATACATGTTTTCGGGTCCCCTAAGTACAAAAATCATGTTTTTGGAAATTGTGTGTGTGTGTGTGTGTGGGTGTGGGTGTGGGTGGGTGGGTGGCTGGGTGTGCGTGCGTGCATGCGTGCGTCGTGCGTGTGTGTATCTGTGAAAAGGATAACTCGAAAACCAAAACTCTTAGAAAGACACAATTTCACTAAAATCCGAAAACCGGAAGTGCCACTTTACTCTTGTGGTTTTTTGGTTTTTTGAGATTTTTTAGAAATGGACTCTAACGATTTTTTTTAATTTTTACTATATTTCTTAGAAATTCAATTACCTTTTATATAATCTAGGTGGTTTTAGCATATCATTTTCCGTAAGTCGAGTAATCGGAAGAAGTTTCGCCGTTAAGTCTGAATAAAATAACTATGAAATTAGATAAATGAAAATTTAAATTTAATGTCACAATTACCCTAGTGTGCTAAATTAAGAATTTGATAAAAATTGTATAACCGGAAGTAGCACATTATTTCTGTCATTTTTAGATATTTTCCGAATTTTTCGTTTTCCTAGATTTTCTCGAAATCGGCTACAACCATAATTTTAAAATTTGTTGTCTTTCTTAAGCATTTGAGACCCTTTCATATAATCTAGGCGGTTACTCAGAACATTTTCTGTAAATCTAGTAACCGAAAGTACTTTCATTGTTAACTGTGAATACAATAACTATGAAATTAAAAGCCCTAACTAAATGAAAATTTATATTTTTCTGCAAAATCAAAAATTTGGTTAAAATCGAATAACCGGAAGTACCCCTTTATTTCCATCATTTTTAGATATTTTCTGAATTCTTCACTTTTGCGGTTTTCTTGAAATTAGCTATAACGATTTTTTTTAAACTTGGTATATTTCTTAACTGCTTAATTTAGTTTTATATTAGCCAAGGAGTTTCTCTAATAAATTTTAGAAAATCGAGTAACCGGAAGTACTTGGATTATTAGTTGTGAACAACGTATCTCAAAAAGTAATCCTTATATGAAAATCAAAAATATATTTGTATTTTGTATCTTCTATGCATGTGACAGCAAGAATTTAGTTAAATTCGAATAACCGGAGTGCCACTTTATTCTTGCGATTTTGAAGTATTTTGCGATTTTCTCGAAAAATTTTTTTTAAACTTGCTACAGTTCTCATGTCCTTGACATCCTTTTACGTGAACTTAGAAGTTTTCCTGAAAATATGGGATGAAGTGAGTTATTTGACAACATTTTTGGAGTTAGCAGGGTTTTACGTGTCCAGGGTGATCATTACAATTATCGTTCCCAAAATAAACGGAAATAATATTTTAATTATTTGTGAACATTTGCATATCTGTTTATCTATGTACGTAAGAGAAAGTCCTGTGTTATCTTACACCAAATTTTTTAGTTAACATAAAACAAAAAAGCGAATATGCAGTGCATTTGTAAATGATTTTGATCATAAATTTGAGGACGAAAATCTAGAGGATCGTATTCTACGGCTCGTTCCAAGAAGGCACGTTTGCAGTGGCGAAGTTCAAAAGAATTTTTCGTAGATGTTGCTTTTTAGAAAAGGTAAACTTTCGGCAATCCGTGATCGAGATTTTATTACCGCTGGTAGATCGTCGATTAGGGCGATTTAATAATTCTGGACTGCCGATGAAGCATTTTACTCGTGATCTACTATTCAAGCAACTCTTATATGCTTAATACGAAACTAAGTTAAATTACGTTCAAAACTTAAAACAGCAATGTTCCGTTTATTCGGGTAAATTCTTAAAAATCGCTAAAATATTTTCTTGTTTCTAGAAGACACATTCAAATTTATCCACATAATAAGGCGAACTTGAAAATTTATGGAATGGAGGTTTGCTCCGTCCTTAAAATAAGGACGAATTATGATTACATTTAAATAATTATCTAAATTATTCCACATCCTAAATGAAACGCCTGAATCCTTTAATTTAAATTTTATTCGTCTTAATTAATTAATTATATTTTCTAAAATATAATAGATACCAAGAAACAATATTTGTCATTACTCTACTCAATTTTGTGAGTTAAACGTTTAGATTAATTGGCGATAAATCTCTATTTACAGTTGTAATGCGTCTTTTCCCAAAAGGATAGATGCATTTTTGGTGTATTTAGAATTACTCATTGTCGATAGATTCAGCATATACTGGCTTTGATTCTAATAAAAACTGAATTGTTTGCAATAATAGTCCTAAAAGTTAACTATCGAACCAAACTTAAAACTAGAATTCGTAGAATTAATTATTCTAACCCCTGCTAAAGTTATTTTACTGTTAAAACAATTATACATACGATAATTAACAAGTAGATAAATTTAGCCAAAGATAGAAAG
>JAHWXV010039020.1:0-11306 GCA_024586415.1 Phrixothrix hirtus
CAAGGTTTCAGCACATGTCATCCTTAAAGGTTTCAGACTTCCGGTCATCGCAAAAATTGTAAATAAATGGAGGGTGAATCTTAATCGGCTATGGCGTGTTGCTAATTAGTTATGCCTGAAGAAGTTTCTGGCGTAAGATAATACTTGAGCGTGAATGTTGAAAAGTGTGCTTTACTAACTTATAGGTTTGTGTGTTACGTATTTTGTTGCAGCTAGTACTTAATTAATTGCTTAATTAAATATGCAGGTAGAGATGTTTTGCTTAATTTATGGCTGTTGCATGCACCGTTTAGTAATGGAAATAATTTAAATAAAATTGGGTGTAGCAAAAAACTTTACTGATTAACTCAACAGTAGAGAATTAGGGAATAACGACCTTTTTCTAGGTCCTTTTATAAACATCTTTGATTACTTTAGGGTATGAATATGTGGGGCCCGCACATAATTTATTGGTGTATTTTACATCATAGCGGTTCGCGATTGTTAGTGAAAATTAAACGTTTATTAATTTTATTTTCCGTGATCAGTGATCAGAAATCAGAACTGTAAAGCTTCGCAAGGCGGTTTTACGCTTATCTCAACAGAAAGTTACATAAATTAAAGAAACGTTTTAAACAGAAGGAAGAAATGGCGAAAAATAAATATAAATTAAGCGATTCCTTCTAATTTACATTGCTAATTTGCTAGTCAAAGTGTAGAAAAAGGGGCGACGCCATCTTATATATTAAGCACCCTTCAGCTCACTAATTTTAAATTTAGGCCATTAAATACGGATCTCCTTTTGACTTTGAATAGGAATGTAATGGCGTAAGGAATGGATATTATGACAAAGAACTTTTGACCATTCTAGACTTTTTAGCTTAAAAAGATTAGGTATGATTTATTTAAAGATTAAAAACAATCTAGACATAGTTGAAAAACATAATTACTTACAGTAAAGATAAAAGATTAAAATTCTTTATATTTATTTTTAACTGTGGCAAAGAATTTTCCATGTCTTGAAGAATTCTTTCAAGCTAAGTGTTTATTTAACGCATGACAGCTTGTCCATCTTACGACATTTGACATTAAAAAATAAACATTAGGTAAGGTACATTTATTGCGGCTTATAAAACGGCAAGTTTGCTATTTTAATTACGGAAACTTAATGTTGCTGTTAGTTGAAGTTGACTTAGATTTAAAGCTTCTTGTAAGATTTTTACCTGCGCTTACACAGCATGTTTTATATTTTAGGGCCATTATTTCTGTTATTATCTGGAGGCTGATGATGCTTTTTAAAATTTCATACGTGGGATTTTTTAACAGCATCGAGCATAACTTTTAAAGTTAAGGCATCGCACGGTGACCATTTTTAATAGCGAATATAAGCTTCAAATGTAGACATCACAACATGAAACCCATCAACTCTACCAAACTACGGTATTTATAAAAGCGGTAACAAAATCTATCACGCAGGAAAGAGATTTTGAAGCTTAGGTATTTAAGGGTGAAGGTAAAGTGGTTAAAATTAAAGTTACAGGTTAAACTGCTTACACAATCATCATAGAAACTAAGATACATTACATTTTTATAAATAATGGATAAAAACATACTTTCCGTAACTTTTACTTAAATTCAAGCAGATGCGTTAGAAATAGAGATTTAGAGCATTACGGATCAGAATTTCCACTAAGAAGGACTTTAAGAAAAAGGAAGAATGCCAGAAAAGCTCCGAAGTACAACAAAATGCGACATATAAAAATAAAAATAAACCATCCTTGAACTATCCTTTATAAAGTATGCTTTATAAACTCCAGGATGTAAGATCAATGTCTGTACCTAAATCTATGAAATAAAATTAAGTGCAGAACAAATAGTATGCAAGATTGTTCGCATAGAGCAAAGGATATTCTGAAAATAAATGGAAAAATAAATCAAAGTTTAGTGAAGACAACTACAACTTGTTCGAACAAAATTGGAAATATTTGAAAGGGATATATAATACCTTCCGATGGCTCGTAAACAGAATTTATCTCCTGAAAGTGACAAATGTTGTGTCTCTTGCGGTGGAAGACAATTTACAGTTTATTCAAATTTAGACAAACCACAAACGAAATAGTTATTTATTTGAGCCTAAAATCAAATTTAGAATAACGGCTTTGGAAAGGTTACCGCAAAAAGCATTAAAACATCGCGTCTAACCTGCAAAGAAATATAATAAATATCTAAGGTTCAGTATACACGCAACTGCATTTTAGGCCGCAGTATGCATCGAGACCAAAAAAGATATTTAACAGAATAAAATAATGAAATTTTGAGCTCCAAAATAACTTCAAAAATTTCATAACATTATGGTCCCATTTTAAAAAATTTCACTACTGATACACTCGAAAACATATTTGGGCTGGCAATGTGAACAATTTAAAATAACAGAAACCCATATTATTTTTCGGCTACAAAATAATACACATAAATTTGAACAAAGTTTCATTTTTTTAAAATTTAAAACAGTGGGTACATGGAAAAACTTAAAATATTTTCGCTGGATTCAAATTAATTTTAAATTAAAAATGTGTTTAAACATTATTTCACCGTGATGAAAAATGTATTCTTCGGTAGGAGTAATTTATAATTCAGGAAAAATCGAGAATTTTTTGCACAAAGCAGAGGCATGGTTTGATACAACTGACTTCGAAATTGCTGCTATTATTCAGGCAAAATAATTTATATCTCAGTCAAACAAAATTGTAAATGTACGTTATCAAATAGCTTAACAATAAATCATTACAGAATTTAAAAGCTTTACGTAAATAAAACAGCTTACGACTCATTCCACAAACATTTGAAATAGTCATACACAGTAGCGAAACTGATGTACGAATTTGACCGCTCCAATGTAAGAAATTAATGCACGTTTCAATGCATTAAACACTGATAGATAATGATTTGCTTGTTTCGTTTCTGTCGGAATGGAAAGTTCTGTCGTTTCACCTGAAAAGCTCCCATTTCAAAAACTAGCCAATAGATTTTGATCAAATACTTTGTCTGAAAAGCAATTTATTTTTACGAGCATATGCCGTATCCAAATTTTCCAAGTAGGTGTTTAGTTATTAAAACAAAATATGTTGTAAAAATTCAATGATCTAATTAATGACGTTATAAAAAAAACAGTGTATATTTATTTGAAGAGATATTTCGAAAAATTGTGCGACTTGTTTGTAAAATACATTATATACAATAAAATGACTATCCAAAATAATAATTTGCAAGGACTGTATATGAGCGAAAGATAGATAAACATCTGATAGATGAAGCTGCACAAGGAATATTTTTAAGAAATGTATATCATTAAGAATTTATTATTGTTTTATAATTAATTAATATCATTCAGTTGATTACTAGAAATAATTAAAATTTCAATCTTATTCAAGCACATGCGTTAATATTTAATAAAAAGCAAATCTTATTTACGAAATGTTTGTAATGCCACTTAAAAATTTATTGCTCCATAATTAACAGCAAAGTTGGCTTGTTATTATAAAATGCATTTTATATTTTATTTGTACCAATTCATTAGATACACACTGTTGCCGCTCGCCGCTAATAATGACTTTAAATGTTGTTTGCGTGCGCGCGCGCACGCACGTGTGTGTATCTCTAATATTAACACTTTAGCTTATAACAAAATAACCAGTAATGAAACAAGTATTGTTCATTTATTTAAAATATAACAAAATTTTTTTTTGATGCAACCACTATCTTTATTGTAAAAAATATAACTTAAGAAACATGATTAAAATATTTTATATGCCATCCCTTTATACAGGGGTTTGACCGTCACAATTTCCAAATTTCATGCAATTTGATTACATAATCACTTTTTTATAACACTTGCAAGGTAAGTCTACGAAAAACCTTGTTTATTATGTTAGTTTCAAAAATCAACAAAATTTCCAAAAATTGTAAGATAGTGACTAATAAAAACTTTCGTCGTAATGATAATGTTGATTTTTTTTAGCGTAATGGAATGAACTAAGTTTATATCAGGCGAACTCTGAATATTATAAGAGAGCGGTTGTTGAGGGTACAAATTTTGTCAAATAAAAACAAATCAGTGTCCTCATTCGCTTTATTGGATTTGGCATTGTGTCACTACTGGCTCTTTCCCAAAGCTAAAATTACCATGGAAGTTAATTTTAATAGATTCAGGACATTGAAGTAGCCACTATAGCGTAACTGAAGACGCGCAGGAAAAAGAACTTTCAGAACTGCTCAGAACGACAGGATAAGTGTGTTCGAAGCAAGCGAGGGGTATTAATTGTGGTATCTTTTTCTGTATTTTTTTAAATTTAACAATTCGCTATACTTTTTCATCACATCACGTATACGTCAAACATACTCGCACCCTTCAGCAAAATTTAAAAACATTCTGAAACTCAGGTTAAGTTCAGGGTTTACCCAATAAGTATCGGAACTAATCATAAAACGAAATTTATTGAGTGAGCGAGTTAATATTCTCCAAAATATGATCCTCCTGCCTCAATACACCGCTGTTAGCTCTTTTTCAAGTCTTCATTCGTCCTCTGGAAATTGACAACCACAAGGCTATTCCGACATACCATCGAAATCACATAAGCGCCACAATCGTTATAAACCATGTATTTTAGGCTCATTTTGACCTAAGAGAACAAAAAGAAGTCCAGAGGAGTCATATCTGGGTGGTTGGAGTAGCGTTGTTCATGTTGTGTTTGGCCAATACAATGGAGCATGCAGCATACAGCGATCTCCCTTCGGACGCATCTAATGCTCAAAGGTTTGAGTACTTTCATGTAACATTTTTCATTCACTGTTTGTCCATCAGGTACAAACCCCTTGCGGACCGTATCTTCTCGTCGAAGAAGATACTTTTAATATGCTCTGGAGGGCCTTTACTGCTCAAGGAGAAGCTTTTATGGACCACTCAATACTTTGTGTTTTGGTCTCCGGATTGTATTCCAACATCCAAGTTTGGTCAACGGTTGTCACTCTATCCAAAATATTTGGATCGGTCTCCAAACGTTCCAATAGCTCACAAGCAATCATCACCCGGAGTTCCTCATGCTAAACTGACAAAAACCTTCGATGCCAACTTCGCGCACTTTCCGTATTTGCAAATCACGATCACAATTGAATGCATAGTGGATTTCACTAAATTTAACTTCTGCGTTAACAAACGAACACAACCGGCAATCACAGCACAAAATTTCGTGCACTTTGGCTACATTTTCTTCGGTTCGGATCGATGTCGGACGTTCGGTAGGTTGTTCATCTTCGACGTTTTCCTGGCCATTTTTGAATTTTTTATGCCACTTAAAAACGCGCTTTCTGGACATGGCCTCGGAGCAGATTTGTTCAGTTTAACCCAAAATTTGATGGCACAACGCTGCTCGATTGAGACAACTCGGATCTCTTGACTCGCGTGACATCCCTCACTACCGATCTTACCCATAAAGAGCGGTTTCCATCCCTCCCATTGATGAGAAAAAATCAGTTCCGATACTTTTCGCTAAACCCTTCGAGCACAAAACTCACTTTCTTGGTACAAAATTAGCACGTAATTCTAGTATTACAAAAAATTAATTTTCGTTTGGCGGATTGTTAAGCTAATGCGCATGAATTTTAAGTTTCAGGTTTGGTTTTTTAAAATTCTTATTTGAAATTCACAATGGTATTTGCCTTTTCGATGATATGCGACCATGAGAGGACGGCGCTGTCATCCTGCAATTCAAAATTACTTGTAGATGAGAACAAGCTGAAGAAAGTAGCCTACTGCTTCTAAATGGATTCGCGATAGCGAAACACAAACGATTGTCACATATATTGAAAACAAATATTACGAACCAACTACTAAATGTTAAATTAAGTAAATACAGCGTATTTTTCTTTATTATTAGCCGGAAAAGCGATCCGGCTAGTATGGACACCGTTTGGTTTATATTTGTTTCATGTATACTCACCACCGTTATAAGCGTTGTTCAAGTGTCCAAGGAATGCCAAGGAATATTCTGCACGATTTGGTTTTATCTAGAGTGGCTTTCAGCTGACGTTTCAACAGTACAACAATCGAATTTAAAGACACACTGAAGTTTCAGTGATAGAACTAAGGATATTTCATCGTTGAGAGATGCATCACACACCAAACACATCGATCGATATAGGATCAGTGTAGGAGCAATAATACCGTCTATGCTAAACGCCAGACCGCTCTTTTGCACAACATAAAAAAGAGAACTTTCTTTGCTTATTTTAAGGTTTAGTATATCAGCGCATTAAATGATAGATTAGGAGGAAAGAGACTGATAAAAAGACAGTCAAAAAAATTGTCAGCATGTTTTTGACAAAATTGAGTTCATCAAATCTTCAATCCTCAGTGAATAACCGCTACTACTATCTGTAATCATTGCTATTCATTGGTTGATCACGGATGCTATCTTGAAAGAAGATTGACGATTTTACAACATTGATGAGCCGTCCGTCGGCTCTATTAAGTGCAAAATTCGATAGTCTGCTGAAGCGTATCTGGGGAATACTCGCCAAATTCCAGCGATTTGTATTGCCCAAAATCACACGACGAGCCCCTAAGGATGGCTTTTTAAGTTCCAATTTGTCGCTTACTGATTAGTTGAACTCCATAGCACTCTGTCGTGGCTGTTTCGCCAAATTTCAAGAGTAACAAGTTGAAGTTTAAAGGGTCATTTGCAAGATAGCCAGGAGTGACTCTGCAAATAATTGGTTCATTTACACGCAATGGCCAAATTCAGAAAAACAGGCGGGTGGTTAGTTGTTCATGTGCTGAAGATAAAAAACTGCCAATATCAATGTTGATATTGGTAGTTTTATATCTTCAGCACATGAACAATTAACCACCCGCCTTTTTTTCTGAATTTGGCCATTGCGTGAAATGAACCAATTGTTTACAGTCACTCTCGGCTATCTTGAAAATGGCCCTTTAAACTTCAACTTGTCACTCACTGATTAGTTGATCTCATCGTGACAGTTTCAACAGGTACAATAGTGGTACTATTATTGAGGAAAATTTTTTTAATTGATATTCGGCTTGTAGAGGATGTGGAGGACTGTTCGGAATCCATTGCCGATTTTTTTAATTTTGGGCTGTCGCAGAACATTCATTTCGCATCGCCAATTATATTTTTGTAAAGAAAATCTTTATCGCACACAATCGACCAAACAAAAACAGGGGTTTTATATCGTTACCTCGGGAAAAGCCGTCTACTTTCTGCTTGAATTTTATTCATCGCGTGCAAATGAACTGAAATGTTTTCTAAGTCAGCCTCAGTTGTTTTTCAAGCTCCCCTTGAGTTTACGTCGTGGTTTGTTCCAATAATTGTTGAATTTTTTCATATCTGCCGAATTCGGAGCGGCGACCACTGTAGAATTGTGCTAATCACTTTGTTGAATAATTAACATCATCACCAAATGTTTAATTTATAAATTTCAGCGTTTTTGTTAAATTTGGCAATTGATGAGTATGGATTTCGCCAAGGAGTAAACCGCTGAGCAATTTTTGTATACTAAACTGCCACTCATCCACGCTCTACCATCACTCTGCCAACACTCTGTGACGCTCAGTTACCACTTTGCCACTGTTCAGTCAGTCACGCTATGCTTTCCCTAAATTGCCACAGCGGTTTACTTCTCGAATTTCACAGACCTTTTGTAGGCCTTCATTGCTATTGGCTATAAAAGCAAAGCATTTAAGAAGTTCTAATTCGAGCCCTATTTTGTTTCAAGATTTATGTCCGTTTTTATCAAAGCGTAGATGGTAGAGCGAATATCGCAAACGCCCATTCAAATATTTGATGATCGAAATTACCTCTTTACGTACTCCAATGCCGATTTCAAAAATTAGGTACCGGTGGATAACACAGGGCTTGTAAATATTGGAAAATCAAATATCGAGGTCCTCAAAACATCAGGTCACGTAATACGTAAACTTTTATGGTACATATACTTAAAGAATAAAATATGGTGTACGTAATAGAGTTATGAACTTCATTCTTGTTGCCAAATTTGAAAAACAATTGACAAGTCTGTTTTTGTGTGAAAAAATGAATCAACTGAGTATTCATATAATGGGAAAGTGTTGTAATATAATTTATTATTAATGATTATTTAATGACGTAGTCCATTTAAGAAATACTGCTAGTTGTTTGAATAAAGTATTCACATTATTCTAATTCTTATCTAAAATGATTTAGTCATTCCGTTCTTAATTGGTTTTAGAAACAAATGCCTTTTCTGTATTTCTTTAATGAGTTGATACAAAATTATAGGATAATTTAATCGAGAAAAAAAGTTAAATGGAAATAATACTCAACGGATGCTGTTTTAGATAAAAAGAATTTCATCACATTTTTTGTGTTTAGTAATTGAAATTTCTTCTTAAAGGCATTGTTCTAACAGTTCCAAATTTAAAAATCTAAAAACAATTAAGGTAAGATTAAATTTTTTAAATTAAAGTCGGTAATTTTCATTTCTACATAAATTAAAAGTTACCGCAAAAACTTTGTAGCACAAAATTTAATTATAATATAATTTTCATTAAAAAATCATGTCAGTTTGGGGTGAATTAACTACGTTAAATATTTAGGTCAAGCAACAGTTGTTTTCAAATACTGAATTGAGTTTATATTAATACATTAATTATTTTATATTTCTAAGGCTTCAAATTTAAATTGAAATAACTGTACGTTGATATGAAATCTATTGCCGTTTTTAAATGAAGTTTTCTTTGTAAGTCATCCTAGTTATGAATGAAGTTAGTAGGTTTATCATATTATCTTCGATTGGAATCAATAAACTTCCTAATTATTATGTAAACAAGCGAGCAAGACTTCCAGAGTATGTATTAAATATTTGAGTGATGACCATTATCTGTATGAATTAATCAAAACATGGATAATACTAGGTAAAACTAGAAATTCATGTTCTCATAATTATTCTTTAGGTGTTTTGAGGCGTTGAACCTCTCTTGAACTCCAAAATTACGGTGTAATACGAAGAACGGCATTGTTTCGGTGCCTTGTTGATGCGGCGCTTTTAACAAAATTTGAATAAAGTAGGTTGATCTCATATTCGACTTGTTATCCAACCCAACAATAAACGACTAAACAACATGTAATCATATGAACATTTCGAAAAAGATAACGACTGTATAAACACAAAATACAGTCATTTTCAACTCTTCTCAGAATCAAAAGGCCTCATCAACCTGAAACATTAAAATATTTATCTTATAACCTTTTAGATTTGATGGAAAGTGGTTTGGTATTCTTATCGCAAATTTAGAGAAGAAAACGATGGAATTTTAAAAGCCCTCAGTGCATTTTTACATTAGTTTACATTTTCTATAATGGAATCGTGAGTGATCATATTCTTCTTTGTTTTTATAACGTTTCTTGATGGATATTATTATCATGTAGAAATCTAACACGGTTACGATCGCTTACAAATATTTTTAAATAATTGTGAAGGCTCTCTTGTGTAATACATAATAATTACCTAGGAAAACAGCCTTCTTAATGCAATGTTATAAACAACTATGAAGATGTTTATTTCCTTCAAATATTTATTGTAAATTCAAGGTTAATGTTGTAATTGAAATCCTCTGACTAAGATATTTATAATTTCATCTATAAGGAATCAAATTACGAAAGGTATTTACGTAGGTGCGCCTTAATTAGTTATAAATATTAATAATTTTATAAATTAATTCTATTTTAAATGTAAATCTTCTAGAGTATTCTCACAAACTATCCAAAAATGTTTAAAAACTCTGCTCTATTTCAAGTTTAGTACTCATTTAATGTCTTGGAAAAAAACTTAATAACAATATTTATAGGAACTATGGAATTTCCATAAATTTTAAACAATTAAAGATTTAATGTTCAATGACCGTGGTATTCTTAGAAAAATTAACAATTACAGATAAGGAGCAACGGACGCAATAATTTTGCGTTGCAATTATTCTGACATGTTTCCTTGAGAAAAATATTTCGCTAAAACATTGCCGTTTAAATTGGCGATTGGCCTTGAGCGACAAAATTATTTGATCTGAAACTAAGCTCAAGTGGTCCAGAAACTCTATAAAATTAAATTCACAATTTAATAACAACTGGTAAAAATATACGTACCAGGTGAACACGAAAAGCTCGGTTATTAGACAATGTTGTCTGCCCTAACGTTATTACAAAATCATAAAAGGGACGTTGTCTATTACAACAAATTATATTTCGAATTGAAACACTGATGCAACAGTCTCTCGGCGGGCTTAAGAAATAATTCGAAGAACGCGTTAACCAATTGCCACTAAAGAAGCATGAAAATGTTATCAAGCTTCGATGAACTACAACAAAACATATTTTCACTTACACAAATTCCATTTTTTCTTGGAAATCATTTATAAAATTTTAACTGCGTTGTTGAGGTAAGAAACCGGATAAATTAGTGCCTCGGCCTATACGTTTCAAGAAAATTATTCACCATAGCTATGGCTTATTTTGTCACCTCAGTATCAAACAAAGTATACAATATAAAAACATGATGACGCTGAAGCAGAACAATCTATTCAGGACAACTTACATGGTAAATCCCCTTACAATTGGGTTAAAGAAAGCTATCCTAAGCTCGAAGAACAAAGGAGCGATAATTATGGAGCATAACACCATTCCGGGCGCATATTGAAGCGCACGCAATGCAGTGCGCAGGTTTTGATATAGCGCAGCATAATAATTGCCGTAAGTCAGATTCTATGCTAAATGTGAGATAACATTTCTTTTAAACATTGGACAGATCTGCGTTGCGCCGTATTTATGTCTGCCCTAACGGAGACCACGGCCAAGAAGTGTAAGTCGTCGACCGACATGGACAGATGATCTAAAAATGTCAGCAAAACTTTCGACCGCCTCTAGCTGACCGCCGTTCATTGACCACTGCCGACTTAGTAGTCATCCCTTTAAAGAGGAAGCTCGAAGAATTTACCGCTAACTTATAGCCACTTGAAATGACTGCTCAAAAAAAAGTTTACACTTTATCACATATTTTTTAAATCAATGAGATCCAATAGCATGTGTTTTTGTGCATAACACAATAACCTGCACAGCATGATATTACCATGAATTTAATAAATACAACCAAATGCAATTGGGTTAATCCATAAATTCAAGTTTAGGGGTTAATTTCCAAATAAAAACATATTTCAGATGGCGTATCCTTTTGGCGAACGATTTTCCCAGGACAGTACCAGTGGTCTGTTATCGGTGTTCAAA
>JAHWXV010039030.1:0-10563 GCA_024586415.1 Phrixothrix hirtus
CTCATTAGCACTGCAGCCAGCTACAGACACAGCATTGTGTAGGAGACATCTAAAATTCCCTGGAAATATCAAAGTCTTATTTTCCACACTACTTGAGACTTGGTAGTGATTTCCAAGGTGAAGTTGTTTCCGAAGCAGTGCGAATACGCTAGGGCAACTATTTTAATAGCGTCCCTAACAACCTTAAATTATTCTTAGTATTTCTAGAAAGAAAGGAATGGTTACTTATACTAAGGTTCTTATCGCTATCAAATAATAGGAGCTGAATTCGATTTATAATTTGTAATACGAAAAGTACAATTCATTAAACGGAAATCAATTAATTTAAATACATATATGTAACGGTAATTCAAAACATATTCTCAAGTATAACTAAAGTCGCTGACCCTTGGGTTTGTAATGTTAATATATACAACTAATTGAACAATAAACCCAGGCTCTAAATTGTGACGTTTACTTAATTACATAATTGAAATATTTTTTTAACTTTACCGAAATACAACCTCCAGCGGAGTTTATAAAAGGGGTTATTGTAGAATCCCAAAGAGAGGCCTCGAGGATTACGTGATGGTAAAGTTAGTGTAGAAGAACGTCACTTACTTGTGGTCCAAGGGTTCTGAAGCTCCCAAAAGGAGTAAGCAACAGTGCTGTCTCTGATTCTGGATAATATCGTACCTTACTTGTACGGCAAAGTTCTAGCCTAAACCGTTGTACAGGAAACGAACGTGGAAGGATGATAATTGACCCAATTACAATCCGCCTTTGGGCGTCAATATGCCAAATTTCTCAACACTCGATCATTTACAAAATTTAAAATTGGGTAATTCTTCTATCTTGAAATTTAAATTGAACCTCTACACAGTCCCTTTAAGTACGCGTGTATTCAATTACACAAACAAAGGAAGCGTTGTTTACTCTAGCTTCAATTGACTATCAGAAGCACCTTTCTTCGGTAGGGTTGGAGTAAATCGGGAGTTCTTGGTAACTATTTTTAAAAATACTGGTGTCTCGAAGGTTATTGAATGTCTATGTGTTTGCTGACGTAATAGTTTTTAAAATAACCTTGTTACTCTGTTACTATGTAAATCCCAATTAATTGTAATTTTATAACAAAGAAAGAATTTAAAACGTTATTTCCAATTGAATGAATTATAATTATGGATATTTAATCTTATTGGTATAGTCAATGAAATGTTGACGAGGTATTACCGAATGTGCTCAAAAAATATGCACACATTTTTATACACCGGGTGTCTCTAAATAATTTACTTTTATGTCTCTTAAAAGTTAAGACGCGCTTACAATGTGTATGGAAAGGCTTTGCCAGATGCACTCAAATATCGCGATTGGTCGGGCTGCATCTTTGAATTCGTCTTACAAGACCTTTCCATCCACATGCACTTGTTAGACTATTTTATTCTTATGTTTTACGTATTTACGGCAAGATATTAAAACTTTATATGATTTACTGAAGATATACTTGATTGAGCGCGAAAACCGTGGGTTATAACAATTTCTATATATATTAAATTTCAAATGAAAATTTCATATTTATTTTAACAAAAATGTAATACGAAAGCTACTTTTTATATATTGCGAAGAACTAGAAACACAAATGTTTACTGTTTGAAACGCTTTTGTTTTGTTTTTCAAAATATTCTCCGTGATGGTTAATATATTTTTATATACACTGAAACAAATTCATAGCATTTTTTCCATATCCAGTCAAACATCTCCGAAATATGCATTTTGAACGTATCAACCGCCTCTTCCAGCATCGAAAATCTTTGTCCGCGCAGTTAGTTCTTCACGTGTGAGAACAAACAGAAATCGTTAGGAGCCAAATCAGGACTATACAGAGGATGATCCACAAATTCGACGTTTTGAGTGTTCAAAAAGACAATTGTTTGCATCGATGTGCATTTATTAAACTTTTTGATACACGGAATCTTTTTTTAAAGGTCACTTTTACGCGGAAACCGTACTTTGCTTCAATAGTATGTTTTTAGTGCATCATGCAAAACACGTTTAACAAATGCTGCTCTAAAACAACGATTGCGTCGTGTTCAGTTTTCCCAATAAACAGGCGACCATTTGCTTTGAAATGCTTTGAGTGCGAACAACGTTGGTTCGCTTGGATTCTTCTTGGAAAACTCATGCCGTCGGTTCTTATTTATTTTCGAGATCATACTCATATATCCAAGATTTCTCACCTGTGGCAATCAGAGTTTTGGAGCTCTGCGATCGTATCTCCTGACATTCCTTTCGAGCATGTTTACAGCAATACTGCCGGCGTCTTCAGTGCTAGTGCATCGTCAAACGCTCTCTTTGGTAATTTATGAGACTCAACCAATCACTTAAAAGAAAATTGTGACTTATTACTTTGCAAAAAATAAACAACGCTGGCTCACGGACTTAATTATTTCGGTATTAAAGTTTTATGCAACTTTTACAATATTGTTTATGTTTACAGTGAAAAGAAGCAACATATTTCGGTAATAGTAAAATGTTCCTCTATAAACGAATTCCTAAAATTTGTACATGATATGCGACTATTTGAAAAGGAAATTGAGATGTATACAAATACCCTACCTAAGCTTTATAAAATTTTGGGTAAATCAAATTAAACAACAACAAAAAGATAATGTATTTTCTTATAAATTTTAGATGAAGATTGGTCTTTGTCGGCAAAATGTATTTATACTACAGATATTCCTCGTCATATGATACTAGTAGAAGATCTTTGTCAGATGAATTACCAGGTACACGATCGTCTAACTGGGTTAGACTTAGAACACTGTTTAACTGTAGTGGAAAAAATGGCTAAATTACATGCATCATCTGTCATTCTAGTTGACAAGGTAAATTAAGTACATTACTTATTATTTTCTTAGTTAAGTTGTATTAAAACTAATTGAATATTTTGGCATTAATTTTAGGCACACTAATAACTATTATCAATTATTTTTAAATAATGTTTCAACTTTAACGGTTGCCTTGAAAATTTAATGATACGTTGCCTCATGGAAATATTTCTATAAACGGTTTAAAAAGCACAGAGAAGATTTGGTAAATGTGTCACGGTCCAATTTGTCATTAGATCGGATCACATTCCAGTCGGCAGAACCGACGTTAATAACGAGCGCTGACTAAGCTACCGCGGTGAGAAGGATAGGTGAAAACTACCGACAAAAATCGCTGTTAACAGTTCCGTCTCTAATCGAAGGGATACCCGGTACACAATTAGGTTGGGACGCCACTGTCGTTGCCCGATATAAGAGGTAGACCCAAATAGGTCTTGCTGGTTACTCGCTCTTGTCTACCCGTAAGGTAATAGGCAATCCACTTGTAAGAACAGTCCCTGTCTTACGCCCTCTAATGTTACGCACGTTCTACTCGGACCTACTTTGAAGTTTATTAGCTTCACATGTAACGTCTTAAAGCTAAATCTAGTAAAAATGGAACAAACAAGTGAGGGGCAGTTAACCGTATAATCAATTCAAACCAAGATAAAATACAGGGTGGGGCGTGGAAACTTCCTGTTTTGAAAATGAAATAAAACACACTGCACGTTTCATTCAACTTTATCATCTTCCGCCTACCACACAGCATTGGAAATTTGAATTTATACAGTTTTAAACACAATGTCTCTTAAATGTCGCCCTCCATTGTCAATATACTGATTCAGTCGATTTCGAAAGTTTTAAATCACCCTTTCAAACATATCGACGGTGATATTGTCAATTTCGGCTCGGACGTTGTTCCGTAAGTCTTCCAGGGTATTGGGACGTTCTTTGTAGACTAGAGACTTGAGATAATCCCACAGGAACTAATCAAGAGAGGCTAAATCAGGCGAAAGCGCAGGCCAGTTTACGTCCCCTCGTAGGGAGATCAATCGTTCGGGGAAGGCCGCTCTCAAAATACCCATGGAACCCTAGAGGTGTGGGCTGTGGCCCCATCTTGTTGAAACCACACGATGTCCAGATCGTATTCTTGGGGAGCAGGTAAGAAGAATTGTTGGATCATTGTTGCATAACGGTCTGAATTGACGGTAACAGCACGACCATTTTCTTGAAAAAAGTATGGTCCAACGATCTCTGCTCTTGATATCACCATACCGTGACACGATCCGAATGAAGGGGCCTCTCATAAAATTCTTTGGGATTTGTTGCATTCCAATACCACATGTTCTGTTTATTCACACATCCACTTAGGTGAAAATGTGCCTCGTCAGAGAAGAACACAACTACGTCATTCGGCAAAGTGTCAAGCAGCTGATCACATGATATTTGTCGGGTTACATAATCCCGATCCGTAAGTTGTTGGACCCCGACCATTTTGTACGGGTAAAATGGAGCTCACAGTGAAGAATTCGACGAAGAAAACGGGATGACATCCCAAAGGAAATTGCTTGTTTACGCGCAGAACGCTTGGGTGACTGCAGAATGGCGACACGAACTCTTTCCACATTTTCAGGTGTTCTAATAGTCTTCGAAGGCCCTTCTGAAGGAATCCATCCAAATTAAAACACATTTTCGATCAAGAACATGACCTCGCGGAGGAATATCGAAGTGACGATGAAAGGCACGTTGCACTGCAATCACTGACCGACTGTTAGAGAAATACGCCGCCACGGCAAAAGCGCTCTGCTGCCTCGACCAAAGCATGTTTTCAACTGAGACGGACGGGAACACAATAGCCCACTTCGTACCCTTCCACTAATCCCCCCCCCCACGAACTACACTGCAACATGTTCAAAACAGGAAGTTTCCACGCCCCACCGTGCAGAATATCACTTCTATTACTGGTATTATTTAAAGCAATCTTCCCGTATAATAATCAATAAAAATGTTACATAAATCAAATTAAGGTTACACAAATGTCACTAGTTAAACTAAGCGCCCCAAAATGTCAAACACGCGGGTGTGTATGACGTAGGTACTACCATCCTTCTTTGACTAAATTTACTGGTGTAACTACAGTACATAAATATCTCTTATAATGACCCATGGTTGTAATACCAAAAGTAATGTTTATAGCTAATATAAGGCTTCTTTCGTTTCGCGGTAAGGAACAATTTCCCACCAAAAACGGACATATAGCACTGGGAGGGCCCGAAAATACTACAGGCTTCAACACACGCCTTGCAATAGCCTAAGACGCAGTTATTCCATTTTCTACACTCCAACACTCACAGCGCTCAGAGGGGGTGTAGATGCTTTTAGAGATTATGCTCCCTAAATTCCCAGACCACGCCTGGGAGATCAAATGGCTACTATTGAATCTACAATTGTTGGTTAATTACGGTCCAAAATACATACACATTGCCGCGCGAATTCCTTTTCCACTCTTAACTCAGTTACCAAAACAAATTTTGCTATTCTCTTCCCCGCCTACATTAACTTCCGAACGTGAACTTCGTTTGTTCCACGACTGACAAAAAACTCCACGCCGTTCTATCAAACTTATAAACGTCGCCAGTATGAAATCTTTACACATGACCTAAAACGCCTAACATATTGACTAGCCAAACGACAAATTTGCTCCGTCAAAAATCTAATTAATAGTTTATTATATACCAAGGGATCAAAGTGCTTCCTTTAATCCCGAGAGTTTAAAAAATTTATTTCTAGAACGACAGCGAGAGAAATAATCTCTCGAGGAATTAAAAAACACTCTTAGTCTCGAGGTATATACATTATTTTTTGCACTTTCGAAAAATTTGAAACAAAAAGGTCGCAGAAAGTAAAATTGTATGATTTTGACATTGACAGTTCATTTGATTTAATGTATACTTCACGGCAAGTGCTATTTGAATTTAATTTACGAAGCACTATAGAAACGCTTTCGGTAATATGTAATTCTGATTGGTTAGTTTTTGTTATTGCGAAGGTGGACGTGATTAAATTTACTTTATCTTCCTTGGGACTAAAGTTAAATTTTAGTTCCTTGAAATTAAAAATGATACTTTATCACGGAAATAAGTGGCTAAAAGGGGTGTTTTAGTCTGCAAAAACATTTTTTATTCTCTCCAAACAAACTCCCCTCCCTTTTCCATGACAACAGTCACGTTTCACTTTTAAAAGGAATCTGGCGGCTCTGATCCTTCAAACTGAAGACACTAATCCTGACAAACGGCGTTATTACTTTTCAAAATAATCGCCATCAATACGGTTTTTCATTCACGCAAACTAATTTTGAAACTTTTTTTCCTGTCTGAAGTTTGTATCTCAGAAACCAGTCCCGAAAACTCGACTACATCAGTCGAAGAAAAATGGTTTTTCATTCACTTAAACTAATTTTCGAATAATTTTTTCAATCTGAAGGTGGTATCTCAGAAACCAGTTGCGAAAATGCGGATGCTTTAACTGAAAAGGAACGCATACCGTGCATTTTGATTGTGGAGAACACAAGAAAGTCATTTGGTGCTATATCGGGAGAATACGGATAATGCGACATCAATTTCACGTTTAGAGTTTATGTTGCTGTGTGCGCACTTGCAATGTCATATTAAAGAAGAATGCGCCGATTTCGATTGCTTTTTTTAATTGCACCAATTACTTCTGAAAAACAAATTGTTGTGTACTATTCAGCGTTCATAGTTATTCCATCCTTTAAAGCTGCAGTTGCCACATGCCTAAAACTACATAGAACACAAGCGATTACTTGCTTTGAAAATACCACGTTTCAATCCAGATAGAAACATCTCGTACGGATAAACTCAACTTGACGACCATAGTTAAATTCTTTCAAAATTTTTTGCACTGTTTCACGCGATTGAAATTTGGCGCCTATTGATTTAGTTTTGATAATATTTTCATAGGGGCAATTTGATTACACACTTTTAACAGTGACTGTCGGCTTTCGTTTATCTAATTCTCTCTGGGCACAACGCTGACACCTACGAAACTGTGACGTTACGGTTTACTCAATCATGCCTACTCACAGGACGAAATTTATTTAAATTTATGTTTGCCCAGGTAAATCGTCGTGCGGGTGGGTTCGTCAATGACTCGGCAGAATTCGGCCAAACCCAGAATTTATTGTTTGAATCTAGATGAATTATGTTTATAAATAACAAGGCAATTAATTAATAGTGTGATTACTTACAGGGCTAATTCTAAAGCAAATCAATATGTATAAATAATAATAATAATGGAACAGAATAGGTACGCATAAACTATTTACAAATAAACAATGACGATTGTAGTCAAATAGAGAGAGATGAATTTAATTCTGCAACGCAAACTTCAATAAGCCCATTTTATAGTATAGAGTATTAATGGAAGATAATAAGCATGTTATAAATAAACCTATTATTATATTGAATTGTAGACAGATGACATGCACTATAATCATTATCTCTAATATTACTCAGTGCATCAAGCAATGAGGTGTAATCCGACCAGTAATTAATTTTAAATATCTCGAAGGAAGCTGGAATGCTGTTCGAAGACGTACGGTTATGGGAGCGTGTCTAACACTTTACATATTAGTGGGTGAATGGTTGAAGCGACCTAGAAATCCTGTTGCCCTGTCAACGAGACACTTGTGGTTCCGGCGAGGCAGTGGTGCAAGTCAGCGCTGCTTGGGCAACAAAACTTAGACCACGTGCTTTATACAAAGCCCGCAACAGGTGACTCCAGTCCCCGTAACATTAGCGACTCGGGATTCATTCATCATAATGCTGCTTACGGTGGTCAAAGGTTTTATAGTACTCTGATTATTCGAGACAGGCAACGCAATAAACAGAAGGCTATTTATGCATTCAGCAAAGGCGTTCTGTTGCCCTGGCAACGATGCGTCATCAACAGATCTGGTGGTTTCTACAATGTTCGAAATGCAAACTAGGTCCTCGACCAAAGATATACAATTAAATTCAAAAGATGAATAAATCATCCATACCACACTATAGGAGAGTAGTTAATGTCTTCGTTTCAAAAGCTGGAATCGAAGTGTTCTTAATCCTTCAGAATTTCTTTATTTATAGTAGTCCTTGGAGACTGTTTCTTCGTTCTGCTAATGCAGATCTAGTTTCCTTTTAGCTTTGCGATAATTTGCATTAATTGAGGTTGCGATATGTTGCGCAATCTTTGCAATAGGTATATGATTACTTAAATTAATTATTGACACTTCGCGCACTCCGCGAATCTAAGAAATCTTAAATTGTCTTTCAATTGAATTTTATTTATTAACATTAAAACGCACGAAACTGATCTGTTTTTTTGATCGCGTTCTTTATGTTATACGGGATACTTTTACAAAACCGTTGCAGTATTATATGTTCTAGGCGGTATGCACTGTTGTGCCTCTACATTAATTTTTATTATTAAAGTATACTCCTGTTAATTAAAAACGAATAATAGTAATTATAAATAAAAACGCAATAATTTTCTTTCAGAATCCAAATATCTTTGATAATTATGGAGAAGGTATATATTTTAAAAGCGACTTTATAAACAGTTGGATCGGATTAGCTGTAGATTCTTTCACGGAGGCTTGCAAAACTTGGCCGGGTAGGGCACTTGAAACACTGTGTAATCATAATTAATCATTTTATTTATAGGTTATGAAAATTATAGTTTTAAAGTAGCTGCTCTGAGAGAAACAATTACCGATAAAATAGAAGAAATATCGAAAAGAAGCATAGAAGAATTTAATGTACTTAATCATGGAGACTGCTGGATAAACAATATTATGTTTTCATACACTCCTCAAGGAAATGTTAAAGATTGCAAATTTGTAAGTGTTTTAAATCAGTTATAAAATGACACAACAATGTTATGCGTTTTCAGATTGATTATCAAATCGTGCATTATTCAAGTCCAGGAATCGATTTGCAATATTTCTGGTCAACTAGTCCAAACCTAGAAGTTAGAGGCAAACATTTTAATACAGTATTGAACCATTATTATGCTTGCCTTATGACTAATTTAAAAAAATTGAAATATCCTTTGGAAAAGATTCCTTCGAGAATGGAGTTACAAAAGCAATGGGATGGAAAGGCCCTTTATGGTAACTAAAATTATTATTTTGAGAATGTAGTTTCATCCATTTGACATAAAAATTGCACCACCTTTAAGAGATTTGAAGCTTTTGATCAAATTTGGCAGAGATCTTTAACTATTACGAAGTATTAAATGATTAATATTTGGAGAAGTAGTTGGTCTGATTAAGCAGCCGTATTTAAATGACGTTTCTGCGATTGTTTAACTTAGTGACTTTTGAGTGACATCATTTAATTTAACTTATTCTGACTTTGTTATAACTACAGTAAGACGTCGTGCAAGTCCAAGTGAACGATTTCGAATGATTTTCACGTAGGCGATGTTTCATTCAAAAAAATCGTGGTTTAAAGAAGGCCAAAAACGTCGCCTAGAGACATTGGGGAGCAAAAGAGAACAACCGAAAACCAGGACAGCTAAATAGCAATATCAAATGATAGAAATAATAATAAATTAGAAGCTACCTAAGACTGCCGACTGTTAGAGGCCGTTTTTCAACAGCCAGATTTATTGCTAATGAATGGTTTCAAGGCGCAGGTAGTCGAGTAGGTCTTCAAACTCTTTATCGCCGCTCTTACAACAATATCTAGTGTTTACCCTTACGATTTTACACTGACAACAACGTTTAATCTGATGCACAGAGACACTTCGTGGAAAATCGGGTGGTATCAAAATGTCTTTAATGACGAACCAAGATTCTATTTAGGAATTGATGACAGCTATCTAAGGGTTGGACGGAGACGTGGAGAAAGGCACGACATTCAATTTTCGGTCGAAATACATGTGTACCGCATTGTGAGGATTGTGGTATAGAACGTTGTTGCCTATTACAGTAGATCTGCTTTACTGTTCAATCGAGACAATATGGCTACCCAGCGATACTTTCAGGAAATAGTGCAACCTCATATCCTTTCATTTCTTCAAATGCTGGAGAATGCTCTGTTTTAACAAGTCAATGCTCGTCCTAACTTTATAATTATTTCGCGAACCTTTAGCCTTGACTGCGAAGATCTCCAGATCTTTTCCACATTAAACGTCTATGGGATTTTATAGGTAGAAGATTAAGAAATTTACCTAACCCACTGTTTACGTTGAAAGCTCTGTGATCTGAAATACAGATTGCTTAGGATGTAGTAAATCAGACGAACATTCGATGCGCGGTGTTACTAAATGCCTAAATAACCGAGGTTACCCAACACATTGTTAAAAAAAAATAAAAAACTGTCACGACTTAAACTGCCGTACCATACATTTTGGCATAGCCTGTATGTAATGAATCACGAATTTAATTGCTTTTAATTTTTACTGGCGTCAAAAATTAGTATACCATACTGATTCTTTTTTTATCGTGTTCAAAAGAGTATCATCTATTTTCTTAAAGTTTATGTTAAATAAATTTAAAATTGTAGTTAATAATATAGTCAGAAGGTTTGTGGTTACATTTTTTATTAATATTAGGTTTTATAGAGGGCACAATTAATATTTATTTTATTTTAAGCAAAGTGTATCCATCTTCGTAATTTGATACTATAATTGCTATGTATTTATTAGTTACTCA
>JAHWXV010039051.1:0-10893 GCA_024586415.1 Phrixothrix hirtus
GGCTAAGGTGACTGTGGCTACCGCCAACAAGTTCGGTGCGTTGGCCAACATCCAAACAGCCGAACAGCCAACAACTTCAACATCATCGCCAACCCCAAGCTCGCGGAAGAAAGAACAGGTTCCTCAAATAGTCCTGCGAAACAAAACGAAATGGATATAAGCCTACGAAGAACTTCGCCGCATTGGGGTGAAGGTCGAGAAGGTAAAAAACACGGCTATGGGAATAAAGTCTTCCTTGGGACGGTAGGCGACCACGCTAACGTTGCAAAGTACCTAAAGGAAAGGGATATAGCATTCCATACCTACTTTTTCAATAAGGAGAAGCCACCCCGGGTTATCATTCGTGGCCTCCTGGTGGAATTCAGCATCGACAACATCAAGGGCGACTTATCCAGACAAGGTATCCCTGTTGCATTGGTTTGGAGGAAGCACAGGGTTCCTGAGAAGACTCCGGTGTCTTTCTACACCTGGAGGTAGAGAGATCGACAACGGGAAAGGCCGAATATAGGGCCAGGGCTGTGTGTGACAATCGAGTTACCACGCAGATCAAGGACAGTCATACAGTGCCACAGATGTCAGCAGTATGACCACACACAGAGAAGGTGCAACGCGGCGACCAGGTGTATGAAGTGCGAACTGCGAGAGGGCGCACACAACAAGTTACAAGGGGTGTCCCAACCGCCCCAAACCGAGGTACATCCGGTCAGGCATGTCATATGCGCAAGCTGCATCTGCCACGCCCACCCGTGAATCGGGACAGCCTGCGCAAACACGACCGCAGACTAGCACAACCGAGAGCTTCAATTTCGCGAAGCTTCTAGAAGCAGACCAGGTTATTGTAGAGGGTACCAAAGACTGCACAACATTTGCAGAAGGAATTTCGAAATTAATACAAGTCTTACCTGTATTAATTCACATCTTCCAGAAATAAAACGGAAGAAATAACAAATCGCCGCCCACCATGGGCAGTCGATATGTGTACACATACCGACCACAGAAATCCTCCTTATAAAAGGAATCGATTCACGACGGAGATATGAAATGAATATCTTGGGGCTCCATTCACTCAGAATGAAAAGTGAAACGTGAGATGTTCCGCGAACAAATATATGTTGATGTTTTCTTGACGGAACGAGTTTGAACTATATGTTCGTTAATTCTGGGTTGAAAATGCCGTTAGTTTGTCTAATGTAAGTCGTGGTGGTGTTATTAATTAAGCATGTTTTGCATTTAATTCATAAATGCCACTGTATTAAGGTAAAATCCTTCTTAAAAACAATGCAAAAGTTAAATGATTTTAAATAATGAGGACAAGTTAAACGACAGTTTGGTAATGAAAGGTAGCCCAATGATACAAATGCATTCCTTTACAAGTTGAAGTAATGTGTTTATCCATTTTAGGAAATCATTAAAGGAATTAGTATTATCTTCATATTATTGGATAATTATTGTATAAGGTGGCGCAATAGAATCGGACGTTTCTGAGTTGTCCGTAAAATGTGCAATTTTGAAGGTAAAATTAGTCTCAAAAGAGGGAGAAACAATGGAAATTTATTGATAAAAAACAAACAGATTATCTATGAAAGAGTATGTCAGACAAATGACGTCCATCTTGGACTATGCATTCTTGGAGACAGTTCTGGAAGTTTTCAATGGCTGGTTCAAGCATATCCACTGGCACCAAACCAATTTCATTGTGGTGCTCTCTTCAATTCTTGGCTTAGTTGTGTACACTCTTGCCAGAGAAAAAAAATCGCAGACACTAAGGTCGGGCGATCACGTGAGCTATGAAACGTCACCATTACAGGAGATTAGATATCCGGAAAGCAATCCTTGTACGACGTTCATAGACACTCTTGATGGGCAGTCGCTCCATCCTGTTGGAACCACATTGTCTCTGTATTATATTCCTGATTCTCAAGTTGAGGGATCAGAAAATTGTGGATCATGGTAACGTAATGCTCCGGTCATCGTCAACGCTTCTTCCCACTCATTTTCATAAAATTAAGGTCCAATTATTCTTCTTTTGGAAACTCCACACCAAACTGTCACCGTTAGACTATGAAGAGACCGTTGCTGTAATTGTCTCGGGTTCTTCGCAGCCCAATAACGGCAATACCTATTGACGTAATCGTCCAAATGAAAATGAGCCTCATCAGTAATCAGGACTGCCACATTTTTATCTTCCCGAATTCCTGGACTGTACCCGTTGACGATAGTTATTTGGAAGCAGCCTTTGAACAATCATAATTTTGTAAGGGTGAAATTTTAATTCAGCATGGAGGATTTGCTGCAGACTTCGACGATCATTCCTAGTGCTGAAGATCGGCGCCTCGTTGAATACCTTGCACTCGCAATAACATCTGCTCTCACACGATCCACATTATCTGCCGTCCGTGCAGAACTATAATGACCTTTATGTATTGGCTACACTGAACCATGCGTGCGAAACAAATTCACATATTCCAATATTCTATTTCGGGACGGAATCACACCGCGCAAAGGGATGTTTAAGTGTCAGTAGGACGCGCGCTACACAACTGCAATAGCCTCATTACTTCGGGAAACACACGATGTTCTACGGACCAACACGCCATGTCTACTAAACCTCCAATTGCAGGGTACACAAAGGGGGGTCAGCACCTTGCACGCTCCTCTCATCTATTCTAGTACTCATTTGCAAAATTTCCAATTATATTGCGCCACCTTGTATCTTCCGTATACTTTTCGTGATATTTTATATGTTCGATGAAGATGGTATATTTTGTTAGAATACTGGATTGAATATGATCAAGACAAATGTCAGCTAGTAAGGATGATGTGGGACTGCCCATAAGTAAGCCGTTAACATTTCTATATAATTTGTTGTTAATAGAGAAATTGTTCTGGTGTTTAGATTTTCAGTAAAATTGATAAGCATGCTGATGGTTTCCTGATCAAATTTTGAATCAGTTGGATGAGATTTTATTTGTCAATGGATCAACTCATGGGAGTTTCTGTGAATAAATGTTTGACGTCTAGTGATGCAAGGAAGAAATTGTTAAGTTTTGTGTATTTGTTGATGTAAATTAATTATGTTTTTATATGCATAGTCCTCTTTTTTAGAGATTCTGGTACCCTGATTTATGTCCGCCTTCATTAAGGCAAATTGTTATCAATACATTTTGTTTTAACGAGTTAATGGTTTTCTTTGTTGATTGTGTTTATATTTTTATATCTATAATAGTTAAATGTAGCTTTGTAGTTTTTTTATTAAAAATAGTCTACCTTATTGTACTGCTTTAGTGTATAATTGATGAGTGTTAAGTCAAGGATTTGCTTTTTAGAGGAGGGATATTCATATATTCGTCAGCACTTCTCCACATAATTTCCACCGCTGTTTCAACATTGCACCAATTTATCGAATTTCTGTGCTGTACAAAAAAAATATCTGGCTTCAGTTCCTTTAATATAGACTTGACGGAGATCTGGACAGCAGTATTTGTCTAAAATCGCAAACCTTGCAACTCTATGGTCAGTATTGTAAAATAAAAGTTTGATGGCACCATATCAAAGTTGTACGTTGAATGGGATAGCCATTCTTACATAAATGCTGCAAATTTGACGTGACAGTATAACCGAGTACCATAATGAAATATTTCCGCTGATGCAAGGAGGCTAAATTATGATGTGTCTTCCTTCCTGCCGTCATCGCGCGTACACGCTGGTGTCTAGCGGATAGATAACGATAGATAATTATGAGCAAATAATTACTTCAATATTTTTCTAATAAACTTTGTCTTTATTTTAAAATCCGTATCTCTGTAACTGGGGCTTATCTAACTTGTATAAGAAAAATAATATACTAAATAAATCTCCCCTTTCCTTTCTCTCTTCACCATTACATATAGCGTTAACAAGAAAAACAAAAGCCAATCCGAAACACAACTCAAAGAGTAGGTAGATTGAGATCTAAACATGAATTGACAAAACCATCTTTGGGTGCAAACAGTGAATTTTCTTTATTATTTCAAGTAGTTTGTAATTTATTTCTTCAATTAGTTAAGAAATCCGAGAGTTACATACCTAAATGATGAGGGTGTGGCAATAAAATCTGGTATAATGTTTTCTCTGTACAAACCAGTCCTATTGGCAACCCCTCCCCCCCAAAGATCCTTTCGGATTGCGCTAACGAGACAGCGGCGTATAGCAAATCTTTAACGTCTTCAAGCTACGAGATATAATTGCAAAACAAATCTTCATAGTCTGTCTTCTGCAAGAAACTCATTATACAGATACAATATGATGTAAAGAAAGAACGTATTATTTAACCAATTCTCAACATAGTATCTATCAACATTGATGCGCTTCTCGTATCGATTCACAATTTCGAGGGACTCCTCTTCGTAAATCTGAATTTCCCCTTGAAAAACGAAGTTGTGTTCGGCAGCGCTAATTTCCGAGTTGTGGGTGAAATATTGACCTTCCAGCACCTTTTTCAAAAAAGGAAAGAGGTAGAATTTGCTGGCAGCCAGGTTAAGACCGTAAGGTGAATGGTCAAGGTATTCTCAATCCATGTGTGGAATTTTGTTCTGTCGTTGTCAAAAGGACAGGTCGTTTTCTTCAGGTGGCAGTTTTCATTTCTGTCGAAGTCTGGTAGTATCGTTCATTCTTCAAAAAATGACCTCTTTGGCATCCCAGAAAAGAGAAAATACGACTTTGTTTGCTAAAGGGATCGACTTGAATTTTTTTCGAGCGGACGATGACGTATACTTCTACTACATGGATTGGGGTTCAACACTTATGTGAAATGATGAACCTAGGGCTCGTTTTTAGTCAAATCCCAAAAAGAAAATCGTTTTCGGTACTTTTATATCGCAAGAGAAGCTTCAAACTTATTCGCATTCTCTGGGAACTGTGGTCAGAAGTGAATTATTGTAATGACGTTTTACGGTACTGTAGGATGCCACCAATGATTTGTGGGTTGACGCAAGACCGATGCGGAGGTTAGTGGCGATGTTATCCGCAATCAAACGAATCTACTCTTTATTTAACTTATCAACTCGTCTCATCTCCAATGGTGGTTTACAGCTGTTTTACGAACATTTTGAAATCACTACCGACACCACCTGTTCCTTTGACATTATGACAGGACCAGCGATTAAATTAAATAGAAGGTATCTTAAAAATTATAGCGATTAAAAATATCCCTCCTTAAGAACAGAAATTACAATTCTGACAAACAGAAAAGAATTAATTTTAACGATTTGTATTAAAAGTTGATGATTATGTGATTTATATCGTTCTACACCTACGCACTGATAGTTATTTATATACGAGCATTGTTCAATAGAAACACGTTTGTTTTACTAAGTGACTACTGGCACGGAACTCATTTGTTTATATTGTTTAAGTACTAGTGACCCGCTTGTCAAAAATATTTGCTCTCTACTAAGCATTGTGATTGTGTTGAAAAGCAGCTCTATATTAGAAAATCCACCAAAGAAATCTGTGTGCCGTTATCCAGATTTCGGCCTCTGAGAGCCGTCAGCCAATGGAAATTTAAATGATAATGATCATAGTTATTTTCATAAGGCAGCGATTGACGGGTGCAATAAATTTCGACAAGGCAGATTTACCCCTTGCCGTACCTGCGTATATTGCAGCTTCAGATGAAAATGTGGGACAGCTGGAAAATGCTTTACGCGAAAATAGGTGCATTAAAGTTACTCTCTCAAATTTTGAGCATCAGCGTGGGAACTGTTTATCCCGCCATTCATAGTTTTGGCTATCCCAGAGCTGCTGCTCAGCAGATTCTACGACTACTTGCTGATAAGTAAATTTACATAATTGCAGCATTTAATGCATTATCACAACAAGGTTGTACCTTTCTACATCAAATTGTTGTCGGTGATGAGACTTGGTGTGATGACTACGAACCAGAATCTAAGCGTAGGAGTATGCAGTGAAAGGGTAAACACTCTCCGAAGGCGAAAAGATTTCGGCGGTAGTTTTGATGACCAGGATTTTAAAGAATCCGGTGTCAACATCAATGTTGAACGACACGCAGATACCTTAAAGCGTTACGAGTCAGTAACTCAGCATCTCACAGGTGGTGTGATCTTTCTGCATGAGTATGTTCGACCTCATATGGTCCAGGTTATTCAAGATCTAATTGCTCGTATAAAGTAGAAAATCTTATAACATCTACCTTGGCCTGTCCCCATGCGATTATCATATTTTTGGTTCACTAGAAAAGCACTAACACAATGGCGGTTCAAATCGGACGCAAAAGCACACCTTGCTGGTAAGAAATGGCTCTGCAAACAATCACAAGAATTTGACCTGCCTTAATATTGATGGAGACTACTTTTAATATCGTTGAATGAAGAATGCTTTAGAGTCTTTAAACGTGTTTCTAATGAATATTCCTCATATTTATATCGATAAACTTACCTAATTTAGAATTCGATTACCTGAAAAATTTTCTTGAATCGATTTCGACTTCGTGAAGCACAACGTTTGATTATTAATTGATTGAAATATGTTGGTTCTTGCCCTCGCGATAATTCGTTTCTTACAATTAACCGATTAGTTAAACAGTCTCGAAATGCGGCCACTTATAACAGATTATAAGTTAATTTATCTTGCTTTTACAGCGACCTTTAATACATAATTTATTTAAATCTTGTTTGTTTTCTGATTGAGACTTCGAGATGCAAAAAAATCTTTTACTTTCAGTGATTTAACAACTAGTGATTTCACCATACCTACTAGAATTTAGCCGAACCTCAAGGTGTTCCGAACCCAATAGGAGTTTTTAATGTTTTGAAGATCAGATTGACAAGTAACCTACAGCTTTACTTCCTTATTCAAGAGGAAGGTATGTTTTTAAATTTTCTCCGCTGAAAAATTACCGGCCTTGTCCAGGTACAAAAGCAAATATTCTAACTACTGAACTGCCGAGGTCGCTTGTTTAATTATGATCATTTGATAGAAATTTCCCCTGTATTGACGTGCTCAGAATATTCTTGACACACGAATATCTATTGGTGCAGATCCTGAATAGAACTTCACCATAGATATATACAATGTTGTTACTTTTTGGCCAAATAGAATAATAGGACAATAAATACAGGAAAAAGTATCTCATCAAAAAGCGATGAATTGCAGTGGTCAAGATAAATGAAGTACCATATCATGGGAATTGTTTTGATTACAGTTTGCTTGAGTCTGGGAGCAAGTGTAAAACGGTTATATGCGCATATTTAGGTGTCATTTATTTGACTTAAAAGTCAAGTCACCGACGTGACAATTACACATTCACGTTTCCAAAATAACCCACCCATTTAATGACGGCGTCATAAGCTTAATGCTTAGAAGTGCATGCCTAAGCATCGCTTTCCAGATTGAGGCAGTTGTATGAGGATTTCATTAGAGTTGCGAATAAACTTTGAAAAACTACAAAGGATTACTTAGACTTTGCTCAATTCGAAATGCTTTAATTAATTTAGTAACGTAGAACGTGAAAATTGCTAAGATGTAAACTATATATACACTTAATAAATAATAAAATTAGAACTTTGTTTTAAAGAAACGCCTACTCATTGAATATTCACAGTAAATTAACACTGTTTGTCAATATTATCTTGAAAGCGTGCCCTAAGTGTACAAAAATAAGTGATTAACTCTAATAACGAGGAAAAGTTGTTTTATAACTTAAAATTAATTGGTTACGGAATTAAATCGTATACAGAGAAGGAAATTTGTCTTTAAAATTTACGTAATCTCTATTCAATCGTTACTTTATATTAGTAAGTAAATTATTAAATCTCGTCAAAATGTAAAGATTCAAAATAATCTACAAGGTGACTAAAACTAGTCCTCAAACGAAACGACTTTGAAAGGAAACGGGAGGATATAAATTAATTGTTGATCTAAAATAAATGAAAAATCTACACAACCTAATCCAAAACTTTAATTTAATTTAATTAAGCTTAAACGTTACCTCATCGTGGAGAACAGGTAGTATCTTCGATTCAGCAATTGCATTAGGAAAATCCCAGACGAAAAATCTGCAACAACATAATATACTTTATTATTCATGTAATAATTGTATTCTGTTATATTTTTAATAAATTTATTTGGTTTTTTACTGTAGTGCTTTGTTAAATGAAGGTGTTACCTATTTCCAAAACCCTGTTTTAGTATTCGCTCACCCAGAAATTAAAATATGCAACCATCACGGCTGTGTAATGACCATAAATGAATAAGAACGTAAATGTGTGTATAAATTAATACAGATGGTATGACAAAAATTTATAAAAAAAATCACACTGAGACGTTTTTTCAGCTTTTTGGACTAGGTAGGGAATAATTTAAACATGTACCTCGTACACCAAAATTGAGTGATACTAAATTTATCCTGATAACTCGCGTGGTCCAGAATTTCTACAATAATAACTGAAGAATAAGCTTCGAAAATATTTAACTCGTATATACCTTTTAACAACTTTTATTCGTTGTTATTACAGAGTTATTTTCAAGAACTAATCTTAGGCGTTCAGCCTTTCAGCTAACTCGTATTAAAGCTATGCTTGACGGTGGATTCAGAATTACATATAGTGCGATTTGATTCGTGGTACATAATTTTGTTCCGCAAGTGATCTGCACTTTCGGTTGTACTAGTATATTTTTGATTGTTTAATGAACTCAATTTCGTACAGAACTGTATATAGTTTACTTTAGTAATAATTATATTATTTGAGGGCGTAGTTGTATGGGCAAATCGGTTGCTTATTTTGCGGTTTGTTTTTGGTCGTCTGTATACACTTTTACTTTATTTAAGCGTTGATTGTCACTTCGTTTATGAACATCTCGTTTATTTAATAAATCGATTAAATTCGCAGTGCATTTTGAATAGAGAATTTTTGAATTAAACGTGTCTTCTTATAAACGAATAAAGAAAGCTAAGGAAGCGCCTCTATCTATTAAACTTACGGTACGCGTGTGTGTCTAGTTTTGAACCAGTTCCTGTGATAGACGTTACCATTGCTAGTGCATAAATGAAAGTGTCAAATCGTGAAAGTATTTGTTAATTGTGTGTATAATTTATTTGCCTACTATGTACACATAATAATGTATTTCGTAATGTTATATTTGCAAAATTTGACGTCTTTAATACAAAAGCACAACATTCCAACGCCGTCATCATGGTTGGTCAATTTGAAGACAAGTTTACGTGTTTAGGCCGCTTCGTTAATATTCTTTATTTGTAATTTGTTATGTACTATCTGTTTATTAAAATGATCGCTGGTCATCAATGCCCACTGTATAGCTTAAGACTAAATTATTCCTAGTCAACTTGTAACGTGTTCCCATCTTACAAACGTAATTACGGTTCTGTTAGTTAGTGTTTGTGATGTGAAAATTAAGTTTGTCGGAAGTTCAAAGCGTAAACGCGTCAAAAGTTTCGTTAATTTGACGCATCTCAAACGAAAAATACTATTTTCATTTTATTTTGCTATAAACACTTGTTTTAAATAAAACACTGCATTAAAAATGTATAAAACAATTCAAAATACAAAAATGCAGACAAATGTAAATTATAAAATATTCTTTTGCTAAAATTTAATAATACAAAAGAAAAGTTCGATGTTAAGTCAGAAATTATTTAAAAAAATGAGATCTAATTTTCTTAAAAGAACAGTTATTAAAAATGCAACATTCCAGAAATTTAAATCGAATGCAAGGGTAAGCCTGACAAACAGATGGTAACCAATTCGTAGAATGAACTGATAAGAATTCAATTGTCAACGTATTCAAAACACAAACAAAACTGAACCTTATTTAATTAATTAATTAATAATTAAACACATTCGATTTAAAACCAACCTTTTATAAACAAATAAATGTATTCTGTTCGTAGTTAAATAAGAAAATGTTGTTAAAGATAACTGCAAGACATTAAATTCAAAATTTTAGAAATTTTAAAAATCCTAAAATATAATTAAATTCAAGCACAGCTGAACTGCTGGTCCGATTAAAACGTGGTTAGCTTCATAATTTGAGTTAGCAACAAATACAGCTTTTAGGCCGAGAAAAAAATAACAAAACATATAAAAGCTAGCATTTCAAACAGAACAATTTAGAGATAATCATCCTACTGCCCTGAGTTGTTGACTGTCTCATCTGAGAACATATAAACAATTTCATACTGTTATTAACCGACCGCAATTTGCAAAAGATAATGTTACATACACTCACCGCTTCGTAATTTCAATCAGGAACAAAAGATTCCATTCACTTGCTTCAAGCCATTTCACACTAAACGCTAAAAACAATGCTGAAGTTAATTCTTTCTTTAACGCATTGATTTACATGACAGATCGATGCTATGTATTGAAAGCTACCTTTAAGACTGTTTTTTAAACTCTGGTGTGTATGTGCTATATGACATTTCTGACATGTACTTGCATCGAAACAAATGCCGCAAACTAGTCTTCATTAAGCACATACAAATACCAACTCAACGCTAAAAATCATGCAATACACTGAACAAACCGCTTACTAAAATACCGAATTTACTATCGTTAAAATTAAATAAAACGCATTAACCTGCAAATTGCCGTCTTAAAGCTCATCCTCGATAGCGTATCACGCTTAAAATACATTTGTTATTTTCGTTATCGGTAACATGTTTTGTTTTTCCTTCTTTGATGACAAAGGCCCAAAGGATTTGCAATTTTTTAAAAGATTTCTTAAAATATTTTTGGTAGGTCTTGGACGCTTAGGGTACTTTTCTGCATTAATTCGGCAAGTTCTGTCAACAATTCTATTGCATTCACCATAAGCAATTATTAAATTCAGAAAATCTTCATTATTAAAACCAGTTCGCGACATTTTTTTGTATTT
>JAHWXV010039075.1:0-12987 GCA_024586415.1 Phrixothrix hirtus
CATCAGCATTTCCGTGAAAAATAATTAATAACTTTTGCATAAAATCAAGAAAATGTTGATCTGTAATGTCAGAATTTTTTACAATACCGTTAAGAAATATCTCTAATCTTTCTTTCCTCCAAGCCTGAATCGCATTATTCTCAGCTATACACAATTCTTCATAAATTCGTTTAATAGTATCTGCAGTTCCTGTACTAAAATGTTGTTTCTCAACAAAAACCTCTGCGATTTGTTACTTTTTCGTGACTTTTCGTGTCAGTAGACATCTTGTCTATAGATATCAGTTTCCAACATTTCATCACTTTTGGAATTATTTTTGATCTGGTTAACCTCGATTAACCTATCATTCTGGAACTAATATTTATTAAGATAGAATTCCCTGCTACGAACTTATCCTGAATATCGAGAGCAAATAACCGACCCATACATAAAACAAGAGGCTACAACAATGAAGAACAAAGTGCAGGCAAGTAACGTAAGGTGTGCCAAATTTGAGGGAAATAAACATCTTTGAAAATAAATTTTCACTTTATTTTAAAAGCCAATCTGAATATGTCATGGTATTTTTGAGTTCATAATAACAAAGTTACTGTATTTATTAATATTCTTTATCTAATGACTATTTGCAGCCCATTTAATCTATCAGAATAAAATTTATGCTGTAATGTCATTTCCATCTCACGCATTTCTGTTCCATTATGCAAATATCTGCTAAAAAATTTTGAAATTCTAAAACTGCACAGCTACACTGATTTTTAAGTTATATTTCAATTAAAAATAATTATTTATTAAAAAACCGATTAAAAATTAAACATTTGTAAGAACACCCCTCATTATTTGTGACTATCATAATAACAAAATATGTCACTTTCTTGTTTGTTTTCGTACATCACAGTGGTGTAGTATAAAAAATCTAAATATTTTTATATTTTACATTAAAAATATTTTATAATGTAAAATGTAAAATTTTTACTGTATAACTACAGTTTATAAAATTAGTATTTGATATATATATAGTGCTAAAAATTCTGGAAAAATTAAATATTTGTAGAGATGTGCATTATTGAGCAAAACCCTTAAAAACATTCAGATTTTATTTTTTCTTGTGTACATTTTGGTATAGAAATTTTGTAAAGATGGTGTTCTTCATGTTTTGGATATAACATCAAAGATTATTTTTTAAATAACAACAAATAACATTATTTTAGAAGTATCTTGTAAATAAGCTCTTTCTGGTTGCAGAAATATAGTAGTTATTCTTCTTCTTTCATAAGATGCAGCTTATATTTTCCATTTGTTATTTGCAATGCAATAGCATTTTTTAAATTTATCATAAATATTTTATTAATTTTTTAAATCTTTATTTGCATGTAAGGTATTCCATATTTCTATAATAACAAAGAGCTTACCTATAAGATACTACCAAAACATACACTGTTACTGTTTAGAAAAATGATTTCATATTCGCGACTTGAACAATGCCATCTGTACAATTTCTATATCAAAACATCTACAAGATAAAATAAATTGACGTGTTTGAGGATATTGCTAACAATGCATACTTCTACAACTATTGAATTTATTCCATACTGAATAATGAATTAAATAGAATATATGATTAATATGATCATTAATCATGACAAATTGATAAACTAAGATTTGTGATAATTTTTAAGAGAATGCATTTTTCTAACTTTAAGTAACTATTTAATTATAGAGTGAAGCATCAAGGTCATTCAGACTTTGCCACTTATTTTAGATTTTGTGCTTATTATTTTAAATATTTTAAAAATGTTTAGCCATTTATTAGCAAATTAAAGAAATAAGAGAAAAATTATCAATATAAAAATATTTTTTTAAAAAAAATTGGTGGAAAAGAATTTATTGTACTTTGAAAATCTTATAAAATAATTTGTTATTCACTGATAGCTGACACGAAAGTACCTAGATAACAAACCTAACAAACAATAATGAAATGATAATCATTTATAGCGCATATTTCTATAAAGCAGAAATTTTTATAAGTTGTCATTTTGATGATCTTGTTGCTTCACAAGCAAAATTCCCACAATACCAGATAGTTACCTTCGATATCATTATTCTAACAATGATTAATACAACAAATATGAGTACGATAATTTAACCTAAAGGTTTGAAAGATGGGCTTGATGTCAAAACAAACCTTTTTATTGAAAAATCTATGTGCCCTGAAAACTTTGGTTGTTAAAATAATGTTAACACGCATAAATTCAAGGAACATAGATTGTAATTCTTCTCGGCTAACGATCAATAAATTAAATATCAAATAACTGCAATCCAACCAATATATTATTACATAAACTACGTAAACAAACAAATTATAAAACAACAGTCATGCAATTTCACATGCAATGATAAATCAAATGCATCTACACACCATATAACTTGAAAAATTAGCATAAACATGAAATTAAAATCAATTAAAACATTAATTTTAAACATATATATGGCTCTTAGCCAATAACTAAAATTGATGGTACTCGTAGTCAACACCAATTTAATCTACTTAATAACATGGAATATCATAAGAGCATGATCAAATGTTACAGACAGGTGGAAAATTATTGAACAAATTTGATAGTTATTAATTTCTATTTGGACTAAAATCTGCTGAAAAAATTCAGGTTAAGGTGTAATCAAATGTTTTCAACCATTGTAATATACATGCTACAATGAACTTTCTCAAAAAAAAAAAATCCATTCAATCAGTGACCTAATAAATACAGGGTGATTTTTATTCCATCGACAAACTTGGATTATACACATAATAGAAATGCTGTTCAATTTAAAAATCTTAAAGCCAGGTTTTATTTAAATCAAAGTAAAGGGTAAACTATTATAACATTAAAAGTATAATACCATATATTAGAATTTACATTTGAATTACAGCCAAGTTGAAATGATACGTTGTGTATAATTTTCGTTTTATACAAATTTTATACAAATTGTTTATTTCAAGTCAAGTAAGAAAAGATGTTTGATAGGTAAAAATTATATGCAACAGTATCCTGTTTTTGGTTATGAATGGCAACGTATGATTTCAGGGTGCCATTTAAACCCTCAATAATCTTTACAATTTATGACCATAAACCTTCTTTCGTTGCAAGACATGAATTACATAACAAATTCTTGGTCTGTATGATCAAAATAATTTCAATGCATTGTTATCAGAGTACAATAACTTTAATTTGCAATAAAAATGTTAGCAGTATAATACGTGATCTCTGCAGTATTTAGAATGAGCATAATAACTAACGGTGTGCAACTTTGGTTCATTCAAAAAATTTTATTCAGATTTTTTGATGTTTATGTTGTTACCAATATACCTTTAACATTTAATCATACTCTTCTAATATGCCCTGTATACGTAATGTATTCAAATAAATTCAGTTTTACTACACCACTGAAGACGTCCGCATCCCCCTTCAACTTTGATCAAATTTGGTTATATTATAGCCAATTAAAATCTAAGAGACATGCATTTTATATATCAATCATAATTCAGTTAAGAGATAAAATTGCCTCTAAATTTGGGACCATATTAGACTATATTGACAGTTTCACATATAAAGACTCATCTGATGTGAATGAAACAAATACTAAAATGTTTATCTTCTTATGTAACTAAAGCATATTTATTTGGATGCTCATATCTTACTTTGAGAGTAGAAACTGCTCTTTTTTAAGGGTGATTTTTACCCCCCAAAGTTGAATTATCACCCATATAAAAAAATGTGTCTCTTAGGTTTTAATTGTCCACAACATATCCAAATTTCATCACTTAGGGTGCCTTCCTTGTTAATGATAAAGAGATTACAAATTAATTTTATCAACATTTCATAATGTAAAGAGCAATAAATTATGCAAACGTTACTTCAATACATAAATTTTATGGTGAATGCATCGAAGAATTGCCGCATTTCTAAACTGTATTGTTAGCAAATATTTCTACAATATGTGATGTACATATTTGATAATTAAAGACATTATTAGTTAAATGAGATGAAAATTATTTCGTAATATGGACAGAAATCTAGTAAGGCATCTTTACAAATATGAGATTAACTAAAAAAAATTAGCTATTTATGATTTATGAAATTATAAGTCTATTAGCCAATCTTGTGATCACTAGTGAGTTATACTTTCTTTGAATATGACCCTTTTTTTATTTGTTCATTTGTAATTTTTTTCTTATTAAATTCATGCATGTTAGTTACTAAATTTTCAAGTTATACAAATACAAACAAACTTACTTTCGTGTAAATTAGAATCACTAGCAACAATTACTAAATATAATACATTTAAATGAAGCTAATGGTTCTTAATTATGAAAGATTTCTTTCTACATTTAAATGAAAATATAATTTAAGAGAGTAAACATCTACATAATACAACAATGCAACATCTCGTAAAGCAATAAGATATTAAAAGCAACACATATTTATGGAAAACATAAAAATAATGGATGGACAAGGATAAGTAAAGGTATCGGTAAGGGTTCCCCAGTGGTTTAGCACAGCCATGAGGCGAGCACATGTAATGTATGAGTGTTGTTAGACACAGGGCGATGTGCCAGTATGAGTGCTGGTGAAATGACTTTCAGTTCCTAAAATGACCTTTTACTTATGTTGTGTGTTTGAATAATAATAAAAGTTTAAAAAAAATTTGTTTTAATCAAATGAAGGAAAAAGAACTCTCCAAACATGGAAAGATATGCCCAATAAATATTTTATTGTATTCAAATTAATGCTGAGAACTTTGCTCGCAGGTTCTTAGCATAATATCCTAAAGTACATATAAATATTTTAAGATAAATTTGACAAGTAATAAAATATCCTACAACAGTAAAGATAAAACTCATTAAATTGATAATAAGCTCTTTAGCCTGGCTTATTAAAGGTTAGTTACATTAATTGATTGCTTTTATCTGAAAATAACAATTTCACACCAATCCATGATAAATACAAAAATTGTTTATTAACTCTAAATTGAACGAAAATAGATAGTAATAAAAATTTCCTAAACCTTGAAAGCAAAGGCTGGATTTATTGTAAATTCAGTGACATCAGTATTTGTAACGGTAAGAGGAGATGTCTTCCTCCTTATTATAGTATACAGACATACATGCCTATCTTAACAATTTAATTTGTTTGAAATATCCAATCCTTAAGTGAGATATCAGATACCAGGAGACTAATAATTATAAATGTCTAGCATTCATTTGACATCCTTAAACTATTGAATTTATATTTTTTTTATATTTTTAAAAACATGAGAAACTGTTCTGTTGCTTTTTAAAACATTTTAGCCAATTTAGCCAATTAGTGCAATAAAGCTCGACATCTAATATGTGAATTTTTAGTTACCGTTAAAAGAACATTTAATTCAATTTTCTTGGGTTATAAAAGGTTTTGTTCTTTCATTTTTCTTATACGCTACACTTCCTATAGTTTGAAAATACTTCTTGACCTTTTCAAACGTCCTTCTATTAGGTTGTCTTCGGTTTGGTTAAATTTCATGATCATCCTCATTGCTGGTAAGCAATTTTTGTTGCTAGCTCCCAGTACAAAACCCATATTTGCTATTTTGTCGTTTGAAAAATTCATTTTTAATAATTTTTAAATGAACAAACACTACGGATCATTGTAATTAATGCCTAAAAGACTACCAAACTGATGTTTTATTTAAAATAATAAAATTTTGTTTCCATATTATGTACCATAGGCAACTAAAAAAGCGACAATGGTGAGAAACATCAAATTTTTTGCTAGAGTTTAAATAAAAGTAAAATAGTATCCAAATGAGTAAAGATAGACCTAGGAAGACTATATTAAAAGTTAAAGAGGATTAAAATTCCCATAAGACAAAGTAATCAAATATAGGGTGTTTCATTTGAAAAAATTAGAAAAATTAAGTTTGAAGTTTGTAATGTTAGCATGTCTGTGGAAAACACCCTGTACAAAACATTCATCCTTGTAACCTTAGACAACTTCTGTTAGCATTCCTCTTTTGCTATTAAAAATATTTTATTTCCAATTATTATAAGTGAAAAACTATTACACATTTCATTGTACCATGCTTTCTCACAAATCCCAGGAATTTTCCAGTCTATTTAGCAATGTCACAAAGGTAATAAATAATTACAGTGCTTGTAGTGAATTTCACATGGAATTCAAATCTGTACAAATATACAGGGTGTCCCATTAAAAACATGACATTTTTACCATGCCACCTTTTGGAGAGCACCCTGTATAGCAAAAATAACTCAATAACTTTTCTGAAAACGGTTTTTCGCAATCTTTAATGGTATAGGAAATGTCAAGCTTTGTCACACTACTTAACCACCCAGTATATTCATTTTTGTTTTTATATATTGATGACAAATTGTATTAAAAAAATTTCATTTATTATGCTTTCTGATTAATGTTCAGTAATATGTTACTGATACCGATATCACCAAAGTGACTACAAATTTATCCCAAGTCGCTGTCGCTTGTCTTCTACATTATGATGAATATTGCACTTTCAGCTTTGTGGTGTTATAAGGTTTAATAAGTTATCAATGACTTGTAACAAACATTTATTTACATGAATTATATGAACTATTTTTTCTATTTTTAAATGTTGTACCAACTACTAACTACCAACATTTGTTACAGCAAAAGGCATTACATATAAGGATGGTCGTCCAGTGGATCCTTTTCATCTGCAATCTATTCATTTGTATAAGCATGTATAGATGCGAACGAGCTTAAACTCTAGAAATCAATGAGGGTCATCCATTAAATCTGCTTTTGTTTGTGCGTATATGGGCAAACACATCTGATAAGGGAATGGGATTATTCAAATGAAGCAACCTCTGTTCTGTGCATCATACTTTCATTTATTTGAAAATAATATAGATATTGAAGAATTTATTGTTATGATTAGTGAACGATAACCTTTATGGGATATAGAAGACAAAAGTTATTACCTAAGAGATATGCAAATAAAATTATGTAAGGAAAGTGCTAAATCACAAGCTTAAAATTATTAAATTATTTCTATAAATCGGAATCCAAAAGGTTTTACATGAGAAAATATATATTGTTTCATGAAAAAGAACTAATTAAAATAACAATATTCATAGCTATGTTGTCGTACCAAGGGACGATTCTGCTTTGTATGTATCTAAACAAACTAGTTTGTCGGAATTTGGATCAATGCATTTCAGATGAAAACAGATCCACTGGATAATATAAAACCATCTACTATTCCATGATAGTTATAAAGTAGGTCACATTTCATTGTTCAATTTTTGGAAATCAAATCATCTGCTATTTACTACATTAAGTTTTTTTTCCAAGTCTACTAACGTTTAAATCCAGCTGAATTCACATTTACCCTAATCGCACATTGTTATTACTTTTAATACACAATTTTTTAGCAATCTTAGTTAATTTTTTTTCCCAATGCCAAATTTTTATATCCATTTTACTACTTTCATATGACTTCAATAAACATCTAAAAATATTTAGTGCTTGCATTAGTTGCATTGTTTTGGCTAATAAAAATACAAAATTTTTCCTTAATTTATAAAATAATTGAAATTCATAATAATAAAATATTTATTGATTTTATTATTTTAATCAATTTCTACAAATTGAAAAATAATTATAGTGTTAATAAGTAAATAAACTCATTTTAGGAACCAATATAAGTGTTGATAGTGCCCCTGATTAGCCGTCGACTTACCGGCTGGAAGGTGTGGGGGTGCACGACCCCTGTCTGCACCATTGTACGCTAACTGTAAACTCGTCTGATCGTAACAGTACTGGGAGTCTTGTTGGTACATCATGGGGTGATGAGAAGGAATAGGAGGATAAGGGTGTGGGGGGTGTTCCCTGCCATATGGCCGGGGGGATCCCAGGCCACCTGCAACACACGCTACGCTCAGAAGGGGATTCTATCTAGTCCTGCTACTTATGCATATTCCTGACATATTACGCATTACTCACCTATAATAAAGTGCTAACAATGAAAGTACATGAGTAATAAAATAAATTGAAAATCAGAGAAATGTACTTTCACTGAGAAAATTAATATTTTGTAAACTGTGTAAAGACTACCATGCATATCACCACTGCACAACCTAAAACCTCTACAGATGCATGGCCTACAAGTTGCAAAATTCAAACCATGCGAAAAGTGTCGCAGGTGTAATTATACGGAAATAGTGATATCATACATAAAAATTAATCACCTCAACCAATCTGTTAAACTTTTAGAAAATAGAAAATGACACCGTACGAACACAAAATTTAAAAACTGTAAGAAACTTTCAAACTGTCAAAAATTATGTTCATAAATATATAAATAAGGTTTTAATATATACCTGGCAATTGAGTAGTAGCAGTTGGTGCACTATTGGTACGTTGTAATCTCAGGTACTGAGTTTGACTGAAGGCAGAATTAGGTGAAGCAGGAGGAGGAAATGAATCAGCAGGAAATGGAGACTGCCGCGTCGCTGCTGCCGCCGCACCCGGACTACCTACTGTTCTTTGTTGCTGCTGAGATGTTCTTTGAAAGTTTCTACTATTAGGAGTAGAAACATAATTACCCTAAAAGTATTACGTATTAAGGAAATGTAATTTGTATATATTATTACCTACCGTAAGTTGTGCATTAAGCATAGGATTTTGTTGCTGCTGTACACTAAGTCTAGGTTGCGTTTGTTGCCAATTACTATTTTGTGAATTGGTTTGTGGATAACCTTGTCGAGGTGACAATTGCTGATTAAATGGAGGATGAGGCGATAAACGTGCACCGCCTTGTTGGTAATTACTAACTGTTGTTTGAGGAAAAGTTGCTTGTTGACTTATAGGAGATGCTAACTGTGCATGTGGAGAAAATGGTTGTTGATTACTAATCCTTTGATTTTGTTGATTAATTTGACTTCCATAATTTGGTGATAACTGTGATTCAGGCACACTTGCAGAACGTTGTAATGAAACATTCGGAGCTACTGTATTATTTAATAAACTATCTATATTTTGCAAACCAGGATTTAATTCAGCTGCTGCATTGGACGGGATAAGTAACTGTTGCTGCTGCTGTTGCTGAAGCAATCGTCGTTTATGTTCTTGTTGCTGAAGCAATTGTTTTCTTTGTTGTTGTTGAAGAAGAAGTTGTTGTTGCTGATTTGTTATTGTTCCTCCTGCCATTGCATACTGAGGAGCTCCTGCTCTTACTGGAGCTCTCTGAATATTAAATCCTGTTCTTGGATAGGTAGGTGGTGGCACAGAGAAACCACTTTGATTTGATTGGGTAGTCATCTAAAATGATAATTAAATAAATAAAAAAAAATATTAATTAATTAATCATTAAAAAATTATATTAAATACAAGGTGTCCACGATATAAAAAGCATTATTTAACACACATTTAACACCCTTTGTGAACATAAATCTGTAGGAATTTTTAATCTAATGTAAAAAAAAGTGTGTATCATGGATACAGACCTGTAATATCCTTTACCATGAAACGTATTTAAAAATATAAATATGACTGTTTTTGTTGACAAAATATTATGTTACCTTTATTATTTGAGTACTTTTTCGAATAAAGGTCACCAGCTGTTTTAATAAAAAAAAATAGTCAACATATTTCTTTAAATCATCTAAGTTTGCTTGCATATAGTAAAACACAATTGTTTATTAATTATAATTATTATAAACTTATTTGATAAATATCTTAAACTGACAAATTTTATTTACATTAATTTCTATGAACATAGTTTTTACTGAATAAAAATACGCAAAATTTTAATGAAATTCATTCATCATTTAGATTTTTAACTATTTTCACAAAATTTAAATTATACACAAAACAAGCGAGTAGTGCAAATATTAATAATTTGAAGATATTTTTTATCAAAAAAATCAAATGTTGCGTTAAAGCAGCTTTGTAAGTGACAGTTATTTAAAAAAAATGTATCTGTATTCAATAATACAATTATATACAGTAGAGTCCTGGTAATTCAAGTAGTATGGGACCGGAAGCCCCTCGAAATCTAAAAAACTCGGATTTACAAGGAACACCACAAGAATAACGGGAATTTAAAATGAAACAACTGTGCAAAGGCTTAATTAAGAACAGAATAAATGATATGTATTTTATTATATAATTACATATTACTACACATACTTAGAAATAAAAGTACACTTTATGTGTAGACTCACATAGAAGTAGCAAGAGCCGAGAACTGATTTATTTTTATAAACAACCGGAGTTGAGTGACGTTGCTGGAGAGGGATGGGATGGGGAGCAATAGTGTGAGAAACAATTAAGTCACAAACTACTTACCAGACAGACAAGCTACCCAATGACTTTACGACAAATTAAAGACATTCATAATTTGAAGACCGTTTGTTCAAGTTTATTCCTTTGCAATTTATGGCTCGAATTACATGGAACCTCAAACTATCAGGACTCATATTATTGCGACTCTACTGTACAAATTAAAAATGATATCTATTAAGTAAAAACCTTGTTTTTATTTTAAAGATTTTATAAACTTGCACAATTAATACACACTAGAACTTTTAAGGAAGAAAATAAAACTCTTCATTTTTAATGGTAATTAGTGGGTATTCTAAATAACATCGTTTATTAATGAAATCATATGTGACAGCCGTTCATTTGGCTGTAGTTGCAATGTAATTGCAAATATTTCGAAAACTATGAAATTTAGACACATAATTTATAAACGTTTTTTGTCATGCATATTAAGATGTGTCTGCTGTTAAAGTAATGTTCCTTATATTTTTTAATACAATGGTTGTACAATTTTATCATTGAAATAGGACATAGATTAATTATTTAAAAATAAGTTTAAACTTAATTGAAAGAAATAAAACCAACCAGAATTTACTATTAATTACAAAAATAAAATATCAACATACAAATTGAATGTCAAAATGAAACACAATGTTTAATGTATTAAATAAATCATTTTTTAATTAATTATGAAAGTTCTAGATGAGTTTAAAGAAAGTCAAAATGGCTAAACTATAATTCCTTTCCCAATCAGTTTGCTATCTTTTATTTGTTATTCTATACATTTAAATTGCATCTTATTCTGAGGATTTAGGATTAGTATACATCCCATACACATCATTCAATATCGATGCGGATTTTGCTACAGTAGATTGTGACATCACAAATTATGAATGATTTATATGCACGATCTTATAAATTTAAGTTCTAATACAAAACTTTGTAAGTACGCTATCATAGCACAATATCCAAATAAACTTCATTTGAACATTTTAGATAAACAATAACGAATAAAAGTAAAAATTACATTTAATAACATTTAATTCACAATTATATAATTATAATTTCTAGTCAATAGTAAAATATCATTTCACATAATAAGGACATAGGTGATGAAATTGTGAAGATAACAAATTAGACATAGTCATCTGTTTCAATTTATTCATATATTATGCCGAAAACAAAATTAGTTAGATTTCAAGGTAAAAATTAACAAGCAGAGTCAAGAAAGTATTTTAATTAAAATCAGAGGTTGCTAAGTAAAAATCATTTTGTTGTGCATAAAAGGAATGCTGATTTTAGACAAAATATATTTAGAAATAATACAAACTGATTTGGTGCAAGAAAATGCAAAAAGAGAGTGACGTGAATATTGGGAGTATGGTAAAAATGTAAATAGTAATGTAGGTGTAACATCGCAAATTTAATGAAGCTGTAACCAACATGCAGAAGATAGAAACAAGCAGAGGAGGGCCTGATAGTAATTTTATAAAAGAAAAATCGAAGGTATAAAAAAATGCAGGATGAAACAAGAAAATTAAATAAATAAGATTCAAATTTTTGTTGACAATGAGCAGACACATTGCTGTGTCCAATTTTACCAATTACCAGCTATTCACGTAAATTTAAAAATACCTGAGCAATCGCTTACAAAAAAAATGCAATCAATACCTAAAGGAAGTTTATTGAATGTTAAATTCAAAATTTAAATAACACACAAATTCAAAACATAAAATGAGGTAAAATTTCCTGAAGTTATTAATCTGTTTAAATTAAGATAAAATTTAGTAAGGTTAATGTAAAGAATTAAAAATATATACATGCCAGATTAGAATTAAGTTCAAAATTAGAAACATAGCAACTACGCAAATAAGTAGAATTTATTGTCAATCAATAAAGAAATTTAGATATGCGTTAAGTGATTAAAACAAGAGTGCTACAAACCAACAAAAAATAAGAGGACATCCACAAGCAAGGCGGCTGATGGTTGCCATGGGAGATTTGAAACGAAAATCAATGTTTCAAGAAAACAAAAATAAACAAATTATCTTTGATCGACCTTGGCACAGAACGGACACGTGTGTGAAACGCTCTGTAAAAAGACGCCTAAAGTGAGGGCAGTTGTGAGAACTTTAAGTGAAATAGTGAAGTTAAAAGTGTAGTTAACGCGAAGAGCAATAAGTTCCGCCAATAAAGTGAATTGGAAAAAGCAAAAATTTCCCCAATGTAGCGGAGAACGAAGCATTGGGTTTCAAAAGGAACGGGCTTCGAGGAATACGTAAGAGATTTGAAATTGACTTTGATAAAACTTTATGTAGGCGAGTAGTTCGCACCAAAACAGTTATATAAAATTTATTGTTAAAAAACAGTCACTTATAAATGGATCAGTGTAAAGTAATTGGATAGTAAACAAACGAATGTCTAAATATTAGAATTCTGAAATTAATTTTGATTTGTTTAAAATAATATTTGCTTAGTTAAGAAAATATCATTTGAAAATTGTTTAAATAATTTGGTACAATAGATTTGTATTTGTAAAATCATTCCAGCTTTTTATTGTGTCATAAATAAACACGCATTTAATTTAAACAATTAAGGTAATTTCAGGAAAGAGGACCACAAGTTTCCCATA
>JAHWXV010039118.1:0-15490 GCA_024586415.1 Phrixothrix hirtus
TGGAAGGACTCACAATAAAAAAATTTATAAATAAATTAAAAATTAAAGAATTTGCATTCTCTACACGCAGGTAGACGAACCTTTACAGTAATAAAATGGTAAAGAAACTAAGGGTATTTTAAATCCTTAAGTCTGTGTTAAATAACACAGCCCTAAAATTAGTTTGCGTTGCAGTCTAATAAACCAGTTACGCAATAAGCGAAACGTAATTAGAGCACTTAGCTCTTGCTGCCAAATTAGACCGCGAAGCAACAATAGCTAATTTTCAATGTTTAAATGTTTTGGATCAAGCAAATACTTCATGTTTATTTCACTTACCTATATGAAAATTGGAAAAGTAAAAAATTCAAAATAATCAGTAAAAGTGCGCTAACGCCTAATATTTTGAAGTAATTCTCGTAAGTGTTAGTAATTTTGCAAGAAAATGCAACTAATCGATAACATTTAGTATCCCTAGCACTTTTTCTAACAAACTTGGGAACCATCCATTGATTATGTTTAATCCTTGTATTAATTGATCGCTTTAGCGTTTCGGCATTATACAAAAAAAATCTATACTGACTTATAGGGTCTTTAAAGATTCCTAATATCACTTATATCATGCTGGTTTGATTCTATTGATGAACGTATAGTAATAATAAATCATTCATCAACAATATAACTTTTTGTAATTAACTAGCTTGGTAATTATCTATACAACATTATACAATATTGAACATAAAACTTAAAATTACAAAATAATTGTATATAAACATTCGGATTCTTTAAAGTACCATATTTAAGGAGTGGTACGTGATGTACATAAAGCCAGACAATAATAGTTTTAATAATAAACTGTCTGAGGGTTTGTAAATTTAAATTCTAGAAATAGAAAATGCTTAGGCGGTTCAAGTAGGTAACATTTATAAAATTCACGTACGGAAGTAAAACTCTAATCACCAGAACCGTAGTGAATGGTCAAACTATTCAAATTCTATCAAAAATTTGGTACTATTTAAATTTTGGTCGATAGAGCACCAAGAATTTATAATTCGTTTAATCTGAATAATGAGTTTAACTTTAGAAAATATTTACAAGAAAATGGCCATTCACTTAATAGCAGTTAAATTTTAATTGTCACCAGTATTGCTTATTTACCTTATATAAAGTTAGTGACTGATAAAATAGGCGGAATTTTAAATCCTTTTGGCATTATAACTATTTTTAAACCTACCGTGAAGATTAATGAATTTTTAAGATCAGCAAAAGATTCTATTGACCCTTTATTACCTTTTGGTGTTTATAAATTGAACTATTCTTGTGGTCAAATTTATGTCGGCTAAACCAGACGCAGCTTCATCACTAAAAGAAAAATGCATCAGATCTTAGCAGACTAAATCAACACTTAAAGTCTGCTATAGCTGAACATGCTTTAGAAAATTTACAATACGATATAGAATTTAATAAAATGGAAATATTAGCAAGTTTCTAAACATTATCATCGATTTAAACGAGAAGCAATAGAAATTTATAAACATCCTAACAATTTTGACAGACAGAATGAAGGTGGTATTAAATAGACCATTACACCTAGTATTTAAATAGGTTTTAAGTTGGATGATTTGTTTTTAATTTTATAATTTATCTATCAATTCTAACCGATTGTAATATTTAATATTGGAAAAGGAAACACATAATTAACATTTAAAAATTACTCAGTTCTCACATCAGAAAAATGGAATAAGCTATCACCTATTTCAAATTTCTAAAATGTTGCTTTAAGTAGAAATTACCTAACAGTATTTCTAAGTTAAAAACGAAGTTCACAACCTATAAAATAAATATTTAACAATGTTTAAATTGTGCTCCATTATAAAAATTGAAGGGACAAATTATATATTCAATACGGAAAGGTCTTGCGCAGTAAAACCCGAAACTATGGTGTTATATACTTTACTAACCTAAGCTGTAAAACTTAGCGAAGTTTGCGAAACAGACGCAAATATCTAATGGAAATCCAACGGCTTTTCGACATAGTACACAATCGGCAGTTTAAAATTTGAGATCCTTGACTGGTCAGTACAACAACAAAAAGGGAATTGAAAAAAGTTATAAAAGCACAACGTTACAAGAAAAACCATGTTACTTTAGCCGAACGCGGTGATGAATTAAAATAACTGTGACGGCTTCGCAAGAACAATTTGATGGTAAATATGTAAATTCCAAAAATCATACTACTTGCAAGCTTATCCAAGCATTTGAACACTATAACGACTCTGATTGATAACCGGTAGCAAAAATAAAGTGTTACGGAAGTACCGCCAAGAAATTTATAAAACTTATGGAAATAAACATGTAAAAGTACCGTCGTATAACATCAAAATCGCAATTATAAAAACTGATACAGTTTCTCGGGTTTTAATGCTACTAATATTTAAGTTAAAAGACAATGTAAAAAGACTTTAAGAATTCGCGAGAAACATTTAATAATTAAAATAATTCATTATATACATAAATGTTTGTAAATCAAGTAGCTTGCCTAATTAGAATTAGACAAAACACAAATAATGTATTTAGTTAAAATAGGTTAATTGTATATATCAAATAAGATGTCACCATTTTAAATGTTGCGTGTTTCAAGTACAAGAAATTATCGTAAAGCTCTAGAATAAAATAGCAAATAAGTTACGCTAGTGGAATAAAGATACCGAGTCCTAAATTAGTATATAAAAGGGCGATGCAACAATGCTTAGGGAACTTCGTCTTCAACCGCGAAGCGTAAGGACTACGATTTCAACCGCGAAGCTAAGAACTTCGACTTTAACCGCGAAGCCGGGGACTTTGAGTGCGTAGCCAAAGTACTCCGAATCCGACCGCGAGACCGTAAACATCGAGCCGTACGTTCATGGTGCATTTCTTTTAATGAATCAATCTTTGATTTGAAACATAAAACCGACACAATAAACCTAGTTTTCGCTTGGAAGTTGTTCAACCTTTCCGCTGTCGTCGATCGTGCTTTGTTGCTTGGGCAATGGGCATCGTCGCCGAAGGTTAGTTATGATCCTTCAGTTATACAATTGCTTTTGCTATAAGGTAATTGAGCTATCCTGAAAATCACCGTCATACATTGTGCGAGGCCTGACTTATTTGTGTCGCCGCAGTTGCACGTACGACTCGGCGGAGGAATTTGACAGACCCGCATAAGGAGCTCGTAAACGCCGCCTTTCGTTGCTCGTGCCATAAAAGCTAGCCTTACGAGGTATACAGGCCGCAAAAGGTATATGTGACAGGAGCACATAGAATCCTTTAGATCGTTTATTAAAAATAGTTTAGGTATCGAGGTAAGAAATATCGATACGAGATCCGTTATTAACTAACTTCCAAACGCATTTTAGCATTGTTTTAAGGCCAGTAGAAATTAAGAATTTTCATGTGAAGTGTTAGTTAATTAATTTCATTGATAGTAATTGCTAAAATTAAGACTAGCCGAAACAAACCAATTGCTATCAACAATAATTGAATAGATTCATTGTTTGAGCTTTACGAATTAAGAATTCAATATTTCATTTCCTTTGTTGTAGACGGAAAAAACAGCTAAACAATCATTTCATTTAGTTCACTTCGTATATATTTGTTTTAGTATTAGAGAACGTTTACCTAATTGTTTCCAATCTTTCGTTATTATTTTGTATTTAACTATTTTGAACACTTCACACTCATTTTGTACATAGCCTTTATTTGTAATTGATCATCCAGGTATTTTTATTTGTAATATATAACTTATAAAGGTGTATTTGCTTATTATTTATCAGGCAATTTAGCTAGGTATGAACAACAAAGTCCCCCTTCAAAAGAGTCCTGTAAAGAAAGAATCTGGCCTCACGTCTTTTGCCTGGAAAAGCAAAATATAAATAATTTTTCCCCGCAACGTAACTAAAGAAAACCGTAACGTCACAGGGGTAGAAAAATGGCGCCCGAGCAGGGAATAGTCACAGGAAATATAAATAAAATAATCCAGGTTGTAAATAACGTCCGGAGCTTTGTCAAGATCAGATGAAGTAGAAAAATGGCGCCCGATGCAGTGAAATTCAGGACTTAATTACCCCTAGAGGCAAATTTAACCGATACAGGACGGAGCAGAAAGATAAATAAACATTCCAGGAAGATTAGAAATTAAGACATAGTGGAAGTCAATTTTAATAGTGAAGGTATAGAAGAATGGCCGAAATTTAAAAATAACGCCGTACACAGTTAGAAATCCGTCCGTATACCGTATAAACTACCCGTAAAAATTGAAAACCGTCCATCAATGTAAGTACATTGTATTATTTAATTTTGTAAACTGTTAAAGATTGTAGAGGAATGTACAAACTGGAAGATGAAACAAGGACATCTTGGCTCTATTCTCTGAGGGAAGACATCATAAGAGTCGAACTACGTAAAACAAATCTGGATGATCAAGGTACCCCTGTGACGTTACGGTTTTCTTTAGCTACGTCACGGCGAAAAATTATTTATATTTTGCTTTTCCAGGCAGTAGTCGTGGGGTCAGGTTCTTTCTTTACGGGACTGTTTTGACGGGGGACTTTGTTGTTCATACTTAGCTAAATTGGTTGATAAATAATAAGGCAATAAACCTTCATAAATTATATATTACAATTAAAAATATCTGGATGATCAATTAAAAATAAAAACTATGTACAGAATGAGTGTGAAATGTTCAAAATAGTTATATACAAAATAATAATGAAATATTGAAACAATTACGTAAACATTCTCTGGTACTAAAACAAATATGTACAAACTGAAATAAATGATCATTTAGCTATTCTTTGGCGTATATAACAAAGGAAATGAAATATTGAATTCTTAATTCGGAAAGCTCAAACAATGAATCTATTTAATTATTGTTGATGGCAATTGGTTTGTTTCGGTTAGTGTTAATTTTAGCAGCGGACGGATGATACTATTGAATTAGTATCAATGAAATTAATTAATTAACACTTCTCATGAAAAGGCTTTCAACCAACGGCAATTAATTTCTACAGGCCTTAAACCAATGCTAAAATGCTTTTGGAAGTTGGTTAATAACGGATCTCGTATTAATGTTTCTTACATCGATACATAAACAATTTTTAATAAACGACCTAAAGGATTTATGTGCTCCGGTCACATATACCTTTTGCGGCTTGTATACCTCGTAAGGCTAGCTTTTATGGCACGAGCAACGAAAGGCGGCGTTTATGAGCTCCTTATGCGGGTCTGTCAAATTCCTCCGCCGAGTCGTGCGTGCAACTGCGACGACACAAATAAGTCAGGCCTCGCACAATGTATGACGGTGGTTTTCAGCATTCTTCAGTTACCTTATCGTCCAAGCAACTGTTTAACTGAAGGATCATGACTAACCTTCGGCGACGATGCCCATTGCCCAAGCAACAAAGCACGGTCGACGACAGTGAAAAATTTGAACAACTTTGAAGCTAAAAATAGGTTTGTCAGCTCAGCTATGTTTTAAATCAAAGGTTGATTCATTAAGCGAGCCCCACCATGAGGGTGCGGATCGATGTTTACGGCCTCGCGATTGGATTCGGAGTACGTCGGCTACATACTCGAAGTTCCCGGCTTCGCGGTTAAAGTCGAAGTTCTTAGCTTCGAGGTTGAAATCGTAGTTCTTACGCTTCGCGGTTGAAGCCGAAGTTCCCTAAGAGTTCTTGCATCGCCCTTTTATATACTAATTTAGGACGCGGTATCTTTATTTCACTAGCGTAACTTATTTGCTATTTTATTCTAGAGCTTTGCGATAACTTCTTGTACTTGAAACTCGCAACATTTAAAATGGTGACACTTATTTAATATATGCAATTAACCTATTTTAACTAAATACATTATTTGTGTTTTGTCTAATTCTAATTAGGCAAGCTACTTGATTTACAAACATTTATGTATATAATTAATTATTTTAGTTATTAAATGTTTCTCGCACTCCGATATATAAGATATATTATCTACCAATCAAATAATAATATCAAAGTCAAATTAACTATGTAAATGAAAGTTTTGATGTTTTAAAATTTAATAAATTCTTTTAAACGGAGTTTTTAAGAAATTTTACATTTATTTTAACGTAAAATTATTGTAAATTTAAATTTAACAAACTCTCTTCTTCCTTGACACGATTATTTTGAGATTTTCAAACTTTTAATAAATGTATTTTAATTATATGTTATTTTCTAAAATAATTAAGTTTGTTTATAAAATTGTTATTTATTTTTAGGTATTTAATGTTCATTTTATTTGTACGTCGCTGCGTAAATTAAATTGTATAAACTTGTACAAATTTTCTTCTAAGTATTTGATTTAACGATAGCAGTGTTGTGTCCATAAGCTATTAGCCTTGGACGCTGACGAGTTTTTACATAGATGTATGTACCCTATCAGCACCGGTGAGAGTCATTATAACTTTGAATGTTCATTCGAAAGTACTAAATAAAATTCAGAAACTCTATTAATTATGTGCTCTGTTTTAAGTGCTCTAACCCATTCACCTGAGGATGAAAGGGGTAGGTTATTCAGTTTTGATTTATTCCCATTTCTTTCTAATGAGCTTATATTACTTACAGTTTTCCTTGAGGCCGGGAGGTCCTATGTTGCATAACTTTATTTAACAAAAGTGGATCCAATTCTAATTTCTTGGTGTTCTTATGTTGTTAATTAGGCGGAATTGATAGAAATCGCTACAGAACTTGGGAATGGTATGGGTGTCTTCCAAGCGCGCTCCATCTTCTTTAATGCGCTTCCCTGTTCGTCCGGTTGGTTTTAGTTTTGTCCGCCGAGAACCTTCATTTTATTTCTCAATCTATACTTTAATCCATGTCATAACTTGCTGAAGAAGCTTTAGGTTTTATATTTAATCAATTAGCGGTGACCAAACTGCAGTGTTCTCGTAAGAGCTTATATTTTATCGAATTGTTTTTTTCTTACTGTTCAAAATTTAACTTTTTATACAACCAAATGTTGAATTGTATTTAAGAGCACTACAATGTGTCTCAATCAAATTATGTGGATATTCTTTAAAAGTCATTAAGATTTAATATGGAATATTTACCCAAACATTTTATAATTACTTTTTGTAAATTAATTATCTTATTTAATTCTTATCTAATTAATTTCGTATATATAAGACAATTGATTTCAGTATTTATATTTTTCTAATGTAAATGTAAACGGCACTGGTTTTGTTATACGATTTGTTTGGAATCTATTGTTTATTCCAATAAAATTACAGATCTGCAGGTTTTTTTCGTTAAAAGATAAATTTGCGTTCACCAATTTATATTCTAGACGATAAATATAAGTAGTCGTCGGCCTTTTACATAATTAGTACTTTCATTTTGTTGTTGTGCATATAATTCGAATATGATATAAATAACTTATTCCTACTGTGTCAGTTAATTTACTATAGCGATAAATTAAAAGTTTGTATCTTGGCGATAACGAATTTTTTAAGTTCAAATACTCGATTAATAGCTTTATCTTGTTCAACTCTTATTTACGTTGTTTTCTATGAATACGATTTATAAATTCACAAACAGAATATTATTTTTGTCTACAGTTTTACATATTCTAGTAGTAACCATAAACGATTTATGTAAAGACGAGATTTGAACAATTGTACAAGCTTAGTTACTGAAGCTATGTTATTTCCTTTTAAAGTAAATTTAATAAAAACATTTCAATACGCTTGGTTGCCCATTCTCGTATTTTTATTCTCTTTAGAGATAAGTAGTGTAAACATTATAATACCCACTATACAGGGTGTTTTCAAATTTAACCATTTTAATTTCAAGAACTTTTGAATTTCAACCACTTATACGATATTTATATTTAATCTTGTATGCTTTCGCCATTTTCATACAAGGTGTTATCAAGACGTTCCATAAGGTAAGTGGATTAGACTGGAACACAATTTTAGATGGCGTGGTGCCCGTTCTTTCAATCATAACTCATAAAGCTTAAATAAAAATCCCTTATCGAGTAGATCATACGCTAGCCCACGACTGTAACTCGCCGCATCGCTTGAGCTGCTTGGCTGCACAACGTTGAATCCTCCTTTTTCTTGTCTTGCTTTACATCAACGTTGCAACCTGTTGTTCTGATTCTTTAGGTAAAAGAGTCATTTAAAACTACTGTTATATTTAGCAGACACTCGAGACCCTAAAGGATCGGTAGATTAAGTTATTCTATTTTGTTATATAACGGTGTCTGTAGTAAATTTATTTCTATTTGTAGATGTAAGAATTTGAAACTTCAGGAAAAACTGTTCGTAATTTGAATTAAACAACTTCATAACATTAAGTCCTCATGGTACAAAATTAAATTTTACCAAAAAGTAGTTACTACCTAAACATTAGCCGACAGCCTCGGGAAGTAGGTTTTCCCTTTTTTAACTCGTTCTTTGGGGTAATGTAAATGCAAAATGCATTTCTATGCATCAAAGAATGTAACCGTGCACCTACAAATAGATAATTCAATTGATTAAAAAAGTAAAATTAATTTAAAAAGATTTGAGAATGTTAAACCATATTAATTTATACTCGTACATAGGAATATTTGATTTAATTTTATAAACAAATTTTCGATAACCAAGTAGTGACTCAAGCTGTAAGTTTAAAAGAAATTCCTATAATTTATTTTAACAAATGTGGATAAATACGGAAACAATTTTAGAATTAATGCACAATTGAAATATAGGTCTTGCAAATAATTAATAGAAACGGGCCTTAATATAATCGTCCACCAGTAATGTTAAAATTACACCTATTATACCGGGTGCAGCCATAAAAGAACACTGACAATTATTGTAGGTAATGATCTGTTCCACCATAAGTACTGTACTTTCTCAATAAAATGATTGAAGAAATTCGAGGACTTATATTTAGTTTTGTTATGCAAGTAATTGTCATATGATGAATAAGTACTGTTTGGAAGTAGAATAGGATTTCTTTAGAACTTATAAGTATTCATATGATTCAAATAGCAAAGAAACTAGGCATGTTTCTAACGAAAAAGTTCTTGACAGAGAAACGATACTAGAAGAAGCATATTATCATCTTAGGACATAGCTGAAACATCTCTTTCAGGAATAATTAAAGTATATGCTGATGACAAATATAGAAGAGGCTTCTGCATAGTAATGTTTAGCGATTTCGATGCTGAAGATATCAGAGTTTCTATTAACATGAGTAAAAGTGAGAGGCATACATACATATTCTTGTATTTAAATGCAGGTAAAATCGAGGATTAAAAATTATTTGTGCAAATATAACACCCGTTACAATGAAATTCCTGAAAATCTGTTCATTTGTTTACCGGTAAATTAATCCCTTGAATTCAATTAGTAAATACTGTAGGTAGAGAGAAGCGTAAATTATTTAAATTTTATACATAGCTTAAATACTTATGTTGAAATTAGGTAATATAAGAACAGCAAAATGCATATTTCTAAGGCCTTATTTTATAAAGCAAACATTGGTTTTTTTAAAACTTTTATTTTTACGATTAAGAGACTCCCATAGTTTGTAGTGGAAAGCTCAAAAGGGGCTCCTCTGTCTATTTGAGAAACGATTAGAGGCACATTATCTGATTATTTTAAATACATAATTACGTTTATATTAAGTCGATCTTCAATCTTAAAGATAATTCAAGTATAATTCTAAGTTGCTCTAGTGAACTAGATAAAATTATAGCACATAGATTTATATAATATAACAAATTGCGACTTTTTAATAAAAAAGAGTATCAAAAAGATAACAAGCGATGCCTTTAAACTCCAACAAACTTGGATAATCTTTATCTGTTGTGATGTCTATATCACAGTTTGTGGTATCTCCGGTAGTTTACGCGTTCTATTCGCTTTCGGTTAGTTTTATCGTTTTAGTTTCCGATTCATCCTTTGTCCGCAATGATGCCATCTTTATATTCACCGTTACTGCTACAGTCGAATCTCACTTTCAACTTGTTTTGTATGAAAACCTGAAAACCTTTGTTAAATATTTCCACTGTTCGAGGAAACTGTATATTTTCTTTATCTTTTCTTTAAATTGAAATTTTTGTTTGCTGCAATCCCACAATGATTTATAATATTCATAGCTTGGAATCATTTTTTTGATAAAACTGTTTTTAGCAATAAATGTGCTTTATGGGCACTTAAGATACTGTTTAATCGATAATTTTCAGTTAATGTTTGTAGGATAGAGAAATGCCAGTTGTTATTTAATATAAATACGTATATACACACATAAATACGTACATATGCAATATATACAGTGTGTCCCATTTTCGATAGCCACCATTAGGATTTCGGAGACCTTAATAGATATAAGATCGGTTAAATGAGAGAAAGTTGCCTAATTCCGAGTATATTTCGGAAACGTTTTCGATTTTGCAAAAAAATCCTAGGTTGCTAGATAGAAGTAAAAATCTATAAAATGGCAATTTCTTTGAAGTCGATTATTTCGGTAACGGTTGAAAATATAAAAATATGCTAGAGGAAAAAGTTTTAGATATTTTTATATACAATATGAAAATGTTGTTTTTGAGATATGGCACAAACGTGTGTTTCTTAAACGAAATGCATAGTTTATTTTGAGCTCATTTGAAAGCTATTTTTTTGCTCGTTACAACGATATAAAGAATGATAAACTTATTTCTTAAATTAACAGAGATAATTACAAAAACCGTTTATTATTTTTAATTCTATATTGCAAAGGTAAAAACAATTGACGGTGCCGTCGTTATTTGGAACAAACAATTTAATATCAGTAGTTGATCGTCGATATAGTCTTGCATGTTTCCACAGTTTAATTATAGTTCGTTTTTTGTTCAATTTGTAACTTTTCATAATGGAATTTCCTCTTCCGAGAAAACTGATATGTTCATTATTTACATACAGTGCCACTGAAATGCGGTGTTGGTGTGTACAGAATATTTTCGTTTTTATCCGGAACATCGTTAACCTCACCGTAAGATTTTTCCCAGATCAGAACAAAATTTAAGAGAAACTGGAGCATTTGTTAGAAGGCGAAATTCTTGTCAAAATAATAATGTACAACATTTGGTTAATATGTTAGCCGGTATACTTATCGAGTCAAAAACTCCTGAGCGTAAAATAGCAAATGATTGTAATGTTTCTAAAACCACGGCATGGCGCATTTTTAAACAATATAAAATCCATCCATATAAACCCACTGTCGTACAGGGTCTCCGCAATGGATATATCGCAAGACAACAGTTTTATAGGTAGTTTTTGAATACTTTAGCAGAAAGCAGGTAAGATTGTCACGCTATTTTTACTGTTACGCTGTTCTGGTATTTTATATCGATTAGAGGGACTGACGTAAAGTAATGACAGTCAAGTTCATATTTGGAGGCTTAACTAATTCGGAAATTTTGGCTCATAGTGCATAAAACATCTCAAGGGATTTAATATTTAATTTATAATCCTCTGCCTTGAGTTGCGAAGGTAATGTTAAAAGGTTTTTTGCCAGACTAATTGTGTATCCTTACGATTCAATGATACAATTTACACTTTATTTGAAATATTGTATTCAGTATTAAGATTCAAATTATATATCAATAAAAGTATGATTCTTTTTATACATGTATTTTAAATATTAAGTTCATTATTTACACTGTGCAGTCCCTATTCTGTACTATGTGCAATTCTATGATTCTAAATCCTAAAGTTTACCATGCATTTCATACTTTATGATAAATCTATGCTATAAGATGTCACTAAAAGTTGGGGGTTCATGCATTGCTTATGTGAATATTGAAGTGTGTATTTGTGAAACAGCAATTAAGGCAAGGGGATAAATGGCAAGGCATTCGTTATTGTTATGCATTTTGTAGGTTACGAAGTATTAATTCAAAATAGAGGCAATCTAAATTGTTTTTCCACTTCGTATCATTGCAGAACAGTAGATATTATACAGCGGTTGTAAACCGGAAGTGCTCATAACCTCACTTTTAATGTTTCGCTACTATTTTGTGTGTGGGGGACGCGTCGGCCATTTTTTGTGTGGGTGGAGCTGTGGAGGGGAAGCGTCGGCCATTTTGTGTGTGGGTGGGGCGTCGTTAATTTTGAGAGCGTGAGGAGCAAGCGTCGGCCATTTTGTGTGCGTGTGGGTGGGGCAAGCGTCGGCCATTTTGGGGAGGCATGCGCAGGATTGAAAATGTTGGACTTGGAACAATGTTGGGTTAAACGATGGCATGTGTGTGTGTATTGATTGAAGTGTATGTAGTTGTTTACAATGTATTGTTGTGAGAAGAAGTGTTTCGTTGAGCCGAGGTATCAGGTGGACGGTATGGCATGTCGAATATGCGAGTCTTTTTCGTATTGTGGATGTAATTGTAAGACGTGGAGGATAGTGTTGGAGGAAAGAAGAAGATGGAAGAATCAGTTGGGAAATTATAGAAGGTGTATGGAGGATTTGTTTAGAGGATGATTAAATTAAGTTTCTTTGTCAATGTAGGTTTAGTTTAAAGTAAGACGTCTTAGCGTTAACATACGTTTTATATTATTTAAGATAGAACAAGAAATAAAGAAACAAGATGGTCTGTTTACTAATATCTTATATGTGTTTTATAGTTGTAGCGGTTGCCAAAGATCTAAAATATAGTACTACATCTGTAAAGGTAAATGTTAATAAACAACAACAAAAAGCTGTGGAAAATAAGAATGAAGTTATAAAATATTTCCATAGATATGGATATTTAGATTTAAGTGATCACGATAATGAGCTACAGACTCTGAAAGTAGATTCTGAAAAGGATATTTTTGCTTTGAAACGGTTTTAAGAGTTTTATAAATTACCAATTATTGGTGATGTTAATGACTTTTCATCTTATGAACTTTATGGAGTTAAGTGGAATAAAAGTGTTGTTACGTGGAACACCAAAACTCATTACAATTACTGAAGCTGCATTAAAGTATGGAAGAAGTACGTAAATATAAAATTTGAGCAGTCTTATCAAAATTCAACCATAATAATTTCAATGACGGATTCCTATTACAAGTTTAATACAGATAGTATACAATGTCCGTACGGGTTGGATGGTAATGCATTAGCTCACGCCTATTATCCTATGTTATGGAAGAATAATAGTGAAATACACATAAATAACAATCAACCCTGGTATATTGATCTTGGCGTATTACCAAAAGGTTCATTCAATCTTTACACGAAATAGGTCATACACTTGAAATTAGACATTCTTCAGACTACAATGCAATTATGTATCCATACTATCTCTTTCTGTACGCTGATGGTTACAACGTATCCACATTAGATTTAAGTTTGGATGACGTACTGACAGTTCAAAGCCTCTACGAAAAATAGCAATTAAGCAGTAGTAGTAGTAGTAGTAGTACTAGAAAATCAACCCTAAAAACAACAACAACAACAAAACGACCTACATTACCAACGGTAAAAAAGTCAATTATTAAGAGTCTTCCAGCACATGCTAGGACAATAACAAAAACAACGATTACAACTAGTAAAGCAGCATCGGTTGCAGAATCAATTCCCTTACCCGATTTGCGTACTTTAAATAAACAACTTGAAACATTTTTAGTTGTGAATGGAAAGATGTACAATTTTTATAGGGAATATGTGTGGATCATTCCATTAAGATCTAGAATGTACAACGAACCACAGTTAGTTAGAGACTAGTTAAGGTTTCTTCCAAAGGATTTCATTAAATTTGATGCTATTTATCAGCGACCTAATGGAAATATTGTATTTTTTGTTAAAAATTATGTATATATGATAAGCTTTCCTGATTGCAAACTTATTCCTGGATATCCTAAACTTAACACCATACTAGGTCAAAAAAGTGCCATTAAAGTTGATACTGTAGTAAGTACATCAGGGGGACAAACGTATCCTTTCTATAACAAGTTCTATTATATTAAAATAGACGAATATAGTTTTACAGTGTTAAAATTTGGTACTATTGTTCAAGAGTTTCCGGGCGTGCCCTCAAACTTAACATGTGCATTTAGATACATTGACGGAAATATATATTTCTTTAATAAACATAATATTTTTACATATAACGCATTTATAAATTAATATTACATGCTGGTAAGCGAGATTTAGCGGTGTTTAACTTAAATTGTCCACAAGAAGGTATTTTACAACAATTACAGAATATTTTATTACATCTGTTACATTTACAAGTAAACAAGTATAGTATCGACAATGATGGTGGAGATAATGATGATGATGCTGATGATGATAATGATGATAGTGAAGAAACTGTAGGTGATGATATAATTTTCACTGATATGACGAAGAAATAAATATTTCAATTTTGTTAATACCAACTGGGATTTAGTTACATTATCACTGAAGAACGTGAACAGTTTGGATTAAGAAGATCGCTTCATTACGTTTGTTCGAAACTTTTTAAACAAGAATGAATTATCGCAGTTAAATTTAGCCATCTTTGTCATGTTAAAATATAATAAAAGTTTTATTTTACAGCTTTTAACAATTACCTCATTCAGAATTGTCAAAATACTAATAAGAATAATGATGCCTAATATATATAATAATAATGTACAATTAACTAAGACGTAAGAATAATGTTGTAAAAATGCAGCGGGAGTTGCAGTTAAATATAAATAAATTTTTAGAGAAACTAAGACGTCTTAAGCATAGGATAGGATAGTAATGTATGATTTATGTAACAAAATTGATATCTTAAGCATAGAATAATAACAATAAAATAATGTAAAATTTGTTTATAAAATAATATGATTTTTAAAAGGTGTTTTAATATTTTTCACCCTTTATAAGGTAATGATGTCTATAAATAGCAATCAGTATGATTACGCATCGAAGAGGTGAGGGTGTTGCTAATACTCTTATAAACAAGCTCAGTTTGAAACATATCTTCCTGGATATCAATTTTGTCGACCTGGTACTAAATTAGAGAAGCGCCTTCTGTGTGGTGATCCAGGTATTAATCCCTTAGATACTTCCTGTAGACAGCACGATATTGCGTACAGTATTAGTAACAATTTAAACGAAAGACATAAAGCCGATCGTGTGTTAGAAGATAGATCTTGGGAAAGAGTTTGTCTAAAGACGCCTCTTTTGGTGAGAAAGCGGCTGAATTAACCGTAAATGCTGCTATGAAAGCGAAAAGAAAACGGCATGGGATGTCCATCTGCTAAAAGAAGAATAGGCGTAAGGCTACGAAAATTACATAGAAGTAGAGGAAGAAGAAGAACTCTTAAGCTCAGAAGCAACAATTTCAATAAGAATATCTTGAAGAAAGTAAAGAATTCACCCAAATTTAGTAACAACGCTGGAGGCACCCTCCTTAGTTTGATAAAGCCAGCGCTCAAGGTGGCTCGTTTCGCGGTAAAAGCTATAGGCGGTAGAAAGAAGGTTAAAATTCCTCGAGTAATACAGTTACCGAAAACAGGAGGCTTTCTTCC
>JAHWXV010039119.1:0-14230 GCA_024586415.1 Phrixothrix hirtus
GAGAAAATCTGATGATATTTTTGGATTCAGCGCATCAAAATTAGTTAAGAACAGCTTAAAACAGTCCGGCAGCAAAATATGTGTTGACCAGTGTAATAGAAGTAATTTTGAAGAAGAAGGTGATAATTTATCGCATCATGATACAGAATCTTCTTCAAACTAGTAATCGGGCGTAGAAACAGAAAATAAAGAAGACGCAATTTATGGTAAAATAACTATAAATGGAGCATTAAATAACAAGCAAAATCGAGAACCGCAGCTCGCAACATTGTATCAAAAATTTCAGGTGCGAAAGGGCAGCATGTTATATTACTACTGAAGAGGAAGCCTCGCGAGTGCTGTTCAGCCTTGAATTACTATAAAAAATTGATTTATACGCTAATCAAGAAATAGAATTCCAAAAAAGTAATTACACTAAAGAAGCACGATATATAGATAAAACAAATGTAACCGAAATATCTGCTTTTATAGGATTGTTCTATATAACAAAAGCCAGAAAATATGCATGCCTATCGGTTTCTAGGACGTTTTCAGAGAATGTCGTAGAATTAACAGCGCTATTTTTGGTGAATCTCGCTTCAAAGTTTTAATAAATTTTATTCGATTTGACAATAAAACTCTCAGAGATGGTTTAAATAAATTTGCTTCAATGGAGAAATATGGAACATTTTTATAAATTGTATTAATAGTTATACCCCACACAGCTATTGCACAATTTATGAACAATTGTTGGGTTTTCGTAGTAAATGCCGATTTAGAGTTTATATTTCTTCTAAACCCGATAAGCTTGGGATACATGTTGAATGAATATGTGATTATCATACTTATTATATAATTAATGCAGTGTCATATATTGAAAAGGAGAACCGAGACTTATCTGCGTTAATACACGGGACAAACAGAAATCTAAAAATGGATAATTCAGAGTTCCCCTTTACCCGAAAAACCTGGAATACTTAGAATTGTCATGGAATAGTTAGGGAATTTGAACAAATATCGGTAAAAGTCATGGAATTCTATAATGATTCGTGGAAAAAAACATCAAGTAATTTTTACTTTACTAGAATATATAAACATATATAACATCACACGATAAATAAAACCTTATAGTCCCTTTGCATAAGGACTAAAATGTTTGAAAAGGAACAAACACATTGTGTGAATTACGGGGTGGATTTTGTCAGCCAGTTGTTTTTATTAGTCATTGACTGGTTAGGTTCATCAGAATTTAAATTAATTTGTATTTCTGTTAATTAAATTTCAATACAAAGATGTGTTCTTTTATTGCGACTCCTTAAAAACCCAAAAATTAAATTTTGCAAGAGCCTGTTGGTATACAAGAGATAAAAGTTAATCGGACATGGTATTTGTACCATGTATATTCTACAAAGTGATTTTCCTTTTTGCCTTTTGCCAGGTTGCTATTAAGGCAAACTGAATCGATATCTAGCCTTGTAGATTAATACTTAGGGCTCCCTCAGGTTGATCCTGAGGTACCCATTTTAGATTAGAGTTTTTGATAGGTTTCCTTAGCCAGTCTCTAAAAACTTCCTTATAGCCTGACATGAGTCAACGAGAAGCATGCCAGGGGCCCTTCAGCGTCCCTGAGGAGCCAAGTTCGTTTTTGCGAGCCATCTGTCTCCTTTCACACCAGATATCTAGGAAATGACCATTGATTAGCGTTAATAACCTCAAAATAGTACCAGCAAAAATGCTAAGTCAGGGAAAACCTGCAAAGGTCAGTGAATTTTGTGTCCTTCTGGAAAGGCGAACTTTATAATTGCTTCACCTCAATTCCTTTAGCCCAAGATATGTCAAATAATGTTGGATTAACGATTGTAGGAACTTTAAGACAGAACATAAAAGAAATTTCTCCGCTATTTTCATTTAACGTAATAAAGCAGTTGTAACGTCGCAATTTGCATTTAACGATAAAATAACTCTAGTGTCCTTTACACAAAAAAAATCTAAGGCTCTTATATTCTTGTCTACATTCCACTACTCCAAAGATATTAATTCAACAACTAATAAACCTGAAATTATACACTTTCATAATTCTACAAAGGGTGGCCTGAGTACTTTTGATAAAACGGTACATGCTTATACTGCTGCCAGGAAAACTAGGAGATATCCATTAAGACATTTTTATGGTATGCTAGACAAAATAAGCACAAATGCCCTGGTTCTTTGCGAGACCATTAAAATATCTGAAATTGTCATTCGATCAACATTTTTAGTAAATCTTGGTCTAACACCATCACGACCGCAAATGCATAAAAGGCTTCAGAAAAATCTACGAAATAGTGTTCGTCACAAGATTCAAGATATACTATCAGTTAATGCATCCAATAATAAAGAAGCAGAACAGACACCACCTCCAAAACAGGCAAAATACTTAAGGTGTTACATGTGTCCGAGGACAGACGATAAAAAATGTAAGATATTATGTTGCGTTTGTAACAAAAATGTGTGCTATGCACTGACTTGATTTATGTAAAAATTGTAAATAATAGTTTAAATAATGTTGTACTACAGTCTAAATAAAGTATTTTTTGCAAAGAAATTTTAATAAATATATTTTAGTGGTGGGGTAGTTTACTACACCATGTATCCATCCTCGTGTATAAAAATCATGTATCAATTCTAGGGTTAATCGAAAAAGTAATGTCTTACGTTTACAACAAAATGTTATAATTAAATAAATTATAAATATTATTAATATGGTCGTAGTAACTGAAAGTTGTTTATACATATTGGCTTTAGTTAAGATTTTTGAAATTGTAGTTAAAACACTCCGTTAGTGGCACTGTGTCTGAGAGATACACGTTTGTTTTCTTTTTGAACACTCCATGAATATATTGAGGTTGGGGTTTTCGCCACTTCTATCTTCTTGCTTTGAGCAGTTACATTTGCCAGTGCTTCGGCCACTTCCACGCTGCGTGCGTCTAAATGTAAGAGGCCATTGCATCTGTGATACACCATGCCACCATATTCGTAAGTACTATCAGTTATTCCTATTATTTCAATTTTGTCAATTATTGTTGTACGTTGGTGCATTTATTTAGTAAAAACATTTTGGCTGTTGTGCATCACTTTGATATCGTACTCAGGATATATCTTTAGCTACGCCACAATTGGTATCATTTTTCTGAGATAACCGTTTCTGTACTCTTAATTCTTTTTTCATCTTGTGTTCGTCACTACGGTATTCCAATCTATTTTTCTTGTGTAATAAATTTGTTCTGTTTCATTGCTATAGAAACCTAATGGCAACAAATAAAGAAACGTTCAGGTCAGAAAACTCAGACATCACGAAAATCCACACATTCTTACTGAACGATGAACTAACAACAGCTATTTCTTCCAATGAAAGGGTTTATGATATACAAGAAGAAGATTACGACACAAATTCATCAGAAAGGAAGGAGACTCAAATTCTCAACAGACTGATATTAGAGAAGAAGGAAGTACTGATGGCGAAGAAGAGGGGGCTACTTTGCTTGTAAACGGAAGAGAAAAAATAAGGTAATCGAATTAATTTCTTGGTAAAAAAACTCCTATTTACCACCCGCACAAAACGTGCAAAACTCAATTTGTTGATAAAGCTTCCAGGTGTAATAGGAACGGCTAAAAAGTAGAAAGGATTTCTTTTACATGGAAGTGTTTATTCGATGATAGTATGCTTGATATGGTTGCGAAGTTTACCAATCATTATATTGAAACAATATGAATTAATTATCAAACAGATAGAAACGCTTTACCAACCGATAAGACGGAAGTTAAGGCTTTTATTGGGCTTTTATGCTTACTTGGACTATATAAAGCCGCTAGAATAAACCTTGATGACATGTGGGATGTCAACGGACACGGAGTTAAAATATTCCGATTAACTACGAGTCTTCTTCATAGGTTCCGTTTCCTCCTTCGAACTCTCCGGTTTGATAACCGCGAAACTCGGCAAGAGTGGAAAAAAGTAGACCGTCTAGCTCCTATTCGAGACATATTTGAAAAATTCATAAATAACTGCCAGTCATGTTATTCCGTGGGAGCTGATGTCGTAATTAACGAAACTCTGGAAGCGTTCAGAGGTAGATGCGCATTTGTTCAATATATCCCGTCAAATCCAGCTAAATACGGCATAAAAATATTGGCTGCAGTTGATTCTAAAACGTTTTATACATGTAATTTAGAAATTTACGCATGTAAAAAACTGGAAGGCACATTTGAAGTCAGTAATAAATGTACTGATGTGGTGAAGCGAATGATATTCCTATTTAAGGTTCGGGCCGCAATTTGACTAGCTATAATTGATTTAGCAACGTAAATCTTCTACAAGATTTATCAGAAGAATATCGCTTATCGTTTGTTGGGACACTAAGGAAGAATAAGTAGCAAATTCTTAAGGAAATGAAAGAAATTAAACATAGAGAGGTTTTCAGTAAGATTTTTGCGTTTATAAAAGAAGCAACTATGGTTTCATACATTCCACAAAATAAGACTGATAAAAAAATGTAATTTTGATCTACAGTTTACATCGGGATGATGCAATAGATCAAAACACGAATGACAAAAAGAACAGCAATAATAACTTATTACAATGAACACAAAATAGGAGTTGACATTATGGACAAAATGTGTTCATCTTATAATATACAGAGGGGCACTAGGAGATGGCCAATGATTGTGTTCTTTTCAATACTAAATATAGCAGGTTATTTTCATGGGAAACTGAAATGATGGGTTTAGACGACGAATATTTCTCAAAAAACTGGGAGGGCAACTAACTAATGATCAACTGAAGAAACGATTACTGATTTATAACCTACCTCGAACAATTTCTTCAAAAATTCGGGAAATACTGTCTGCAACTCAAAATGTACCAGAAGTTGCCAGCACATTCCTGGTATGCCTAACTAGCACATCCACAAGAAAGCGTTGCTACCCTTGTTGGTGATCAAAGAAGACAAGGGTAACAACATATTCTTGTAAATTTTGTGGTCAATATTTTTTCCTTCAACACATTGCCTTTATTAGCTCTGATGGCTATGATTTGAGGAATTCGCAGATTGAAGAGGAAAGGAGCCGACATTCATGAAAATGCAGATGACGTCAGGTTAATTAAATAATGATCATTTTATAAAATTATTCGTCAGTTTGCTTTTTAAATACATACCTTCATTTTGTTTCTATGTTTTCAAATTTTATTTCAAGAAATCTATTGTTTACGTTTTCTGTTTAGTTTTTATTTAGTATGTTTAGTACTACAAAGAGATAACGGTTAATTTTCCATAAGTTACATATTTTATGTACAGTTATGAAAATTTATATTCTATTGCATTAAAAGTTTTATATTAGTGCATTAGCTTTATTTTATCACATAAACATTTTATGAATTGTTCTTTAGTAATGTGGGTGATTTTTAATCATGTATATCTCAGATACGGCGCCACTATTGGTGTTATTCCAGAGGCGCCACCAACGAAGTGTCAACTGATTACGAATTACATATACATCTGATAGATCAATATGAGTTAGGCTTAATTTTTCTTTGCTAATACTCGTACTATCCTGTCTTACTTCTAACATATCTATATGTGGTAATTTCAGAGTATATTTGTTTAAAGCAGTATTTCTATTTATTAGTAAATTTTGATTATTAATAATGACACTACAACTACTTGGTGCATTAATACAAAATATTTGAACTATTAAATTTCTATAATTATTTACGTTGCACGTTATACAGGGTGTTTCGGAATAGCATACTAATACTTAAGGTACGTAATTTTTGAGTGATTTTAAGAAAAAGATGTTATATTAACATACGTCCGTAATTACATTATTCTGAGATACAAGGTGTTCAAGTTTCTAAAAAAATTTGGTTTTTTTGTAATACGTGCAAGATCTCCTTAGATATTTTTTAAATTTTTTTAGGTACCAACCAGGTATAAAAATACATCTTTTGAAACAAAAAGATTTAATCTACGTTTACCAGTAATGTCCGCGCTAATATGTCCTTGAATATTTTTAACGAAAAACACGATGCGCCACTGGTTTTTCCAAAATATATATTATTTTTATAATTACGCTTTATTTCTTATTAAAAATAGTTTCTTCATTTTTTTTCGTCCGGTGAGCGGTTTTCGAGGAAAAAAATAAAAGTCGTTCATTCGTATGTCGTCAGATGACTTGTGCGTAGTCAACGAGATAATCTGCTGGATCGATAACATAAGTATTTAAAAATAAAATAAAACTTTGAACAATATTTATTGGAAACAATATTATTAAATGATAACGTAAATTAAAATAAACTAATCTAAATACATTTTGGAATGCTAACAAAAATATTCTGTACAATTTCTTGTTCGCGTTCCAATTATTCTGTACAATTTCTTGTTAGGGTTCCAAAATATATTTAGATTAGTTTGTTTTAATTTAATAATATTGTTTTCAATAAATATTATTCAAAGTTTCATTTTGTTTTTAAATATTTATGTTGTCGGTCCAGGAGATTATCCCTTCTACTACGCACAAGTCGTCTAACGACATGCTAATGAGTGACTTATTTTTTCATCACAAACCGCTCGCCGCACGAAAAAATGTCAAGAAACCATTTTTACTAACAAATAAAGTGTAATTATAAAAATAATATTTGTTATGGAAAAAACTAGTGGCGTATCGTTTCCTTCGTTAAAAATATTCAGGGACATGTTTGCGTGGACGCCACTGGTAAAATTAGATTAAACCTTTTTGTTTTAAAACATGCTTTTTTATGCCTGGTTTGTACCTAAAAAAAATCAAAAAAATATTTAAAATGGCCTTGCACGTATTACGAAAAATCAAATTTTTTTAAAAACTTGAACACCCTGTATCTCAGAAATAATTCCATTGCGGACCTATGTTGATATAACATTTGTTTCTCAAAATCACTCTAAGATTAAGTGCCTTAAGTATTCGCATGCTATTCTGAAACAACCGGTATATAATAGCATGCGCTCATTTAAATTTCAGTTCCCAGTGGTTTATGAAAAACAATTCATGTCCTACCTCAATCAATTCTCAGTAAAATTATTTGTCAAATTGTCAGTTTGATTTGACATATTTTGTTATAAATTTATTTTGTAATTTGTTGTTGGAGTACTGTGAAACACATTACATGGTTATCATTTCGTACATTTATTGTAAATATTGTAAACATAGTTCCTATTTCAATTTAATAATAAAGATCTTGCCACTAAACTTGTTGCCATTGTTATTATGGATAATTTGCAGGTTATGTATTGGTCCAGATTGGTGTGCATGTGTCTAAGTTACGTTCTACGGAAAAATTTCCCAGCGCACTGGGAACCGAAATTTAAATGGTCACATGTTATTAGTTCAACACTGCTTGTAGTTGGTCAGCTTAAGTCCGCTATTTGATTCACTTTATACTTGTCTAACTTCACTTGTTGCATACGACAGGTTAAATTTTTGTCAAATAGTAACAATGGGATTCATGGAGTAAACTGTTAGTTAACTAGGTAAGAAATCGCGAATTACAGAAATAGCTGTTAATTTTGATATCGAAACGTTCTACTCTTCGGATTATGCCATATGTTTGAAAACATTATTTGTTCATGATTAAGAATTATTAATTTAAAATGGGTTTTTAAAGGTTTCCAAACTGGTAAGGGTATCAGTTGATAATGTTCGAATTGTTTTAGTGTTGTCAAAGCAATTTCTCAGATGAATACAAATTTCATTTCCTTTTAATATGCCTTTATGGTGATTATTTTCTCGTAAAGCATCGTATGTGGTGCATCAATTGGATAAGCCAAGGTTATTAGGTGTTCCGTATTATCTATTCACTGATTTTCTAAGTTTGTTCATATTTCGAACAGGACATGCCTTAGGTTTTTGATTTCGATTACAGGTGTGTGCATAGATGCTGATTTAGTGAAGGTGACTGCAGCTTCGATAATGCTGAAGGTTATTGATAACATTTGTACTAGGGATATCAGTTGTAGCCATAATTCGTGGGCGTCCAGGATCTCTGGGGTTTTCCGGATTTAGTTTTGTTCGTAAATACTGTATCTTTTCAATGTTATTGATTATTAGTTCTTAATTGGAGGCTACTTGAATTAGAGCATTCTTAAATTTTTCCGTTACTCGTGATATTAGGGATAATTGATGTGTTACTCTTGTTAAATGTTGATCTTCAACTTCAAGGTTTTCAATTGCATTTTCTAATCTTTCTCCGTCTGACGCATCCAAGTCTCCCGTAATAAATTTTAAGGCAGTACCTAATTCGTCGATAGCCCTTCTCTTGATTCGTTTCAGAAGTAAACGTTTAGCTTTCTTTGCAATTTAATTAATTAAAAATTCTGCTTTGTGTTGCCATTCCAAATTTTTTGATTCGTTGATATAATTGCTTGTATTTAGTTTACTTTTGAGGAGGTTTACGTGGTTTTTATTTGCTCAAACGCTTCTAACAACGGCTTGTATTAAATTGCCTTAACCCTTTAACGCCGGTACTAAATTTTTCTACATATTATTTAGATATTTAGATATACATTAACTAAAAAGTTTTAAAATTGGGAGAAATTATGGTTTATTTATTAATTATGGAGTGTGATCATATGATCACGCTATGCGCTTACATGAGCAAAATACGAATAATTGCATTTACCGCAAAGTAATACAACATAATCGGAAACACTATTTGTTACTCCTTAATACTACACATTACTTGTATAAAAATGTTACTACGTATGAAATGTTACAAAACAATATATACACAATCATACTTCACATTTTATACATTGCGTTCTCATTGTATTTGAGCACCAAGGGGCTGCACATCGACGTCTATTGCACGATGATACCAAATATCCCTTACCATCCATCCTTATACCATCAATAACTCTTGCCGAAATACGGCTTCGCCTGCACGCCATGCTTTTGAAAGTATGTAAATAGTAACTGTTGAACCCCGAAATTGTAATTGAGAAATGCCTTGACGGGACGTTTTCATCAAAATTCAACCATTATGCATGATAACATCTAAGTGAATAAAGGCTAATACCATTTTTTGCTTCTAATGCCAATTCGATAATAAAACATATTTTTGTCCATTATATCGGTACCGCCCATGAATTTATTATAATTAGCTATCAAGTACGGTTGGAAATTGTATATTTTGCTTTTTTGAGCATGGCAATACCTTGAAACTCTTTTACTGGTTGTACACCATGACATAGATCCAATTGACATTAGAGAATTGTCAACCCATTTCACAATAAGTATATCTTCCACATACAACTGCTGTTCGTATGTACCTCTGACTTTCTTTTTAATTTCTTTAGATAAAGATATTAAGCAATCTTTAGGTATACGATTTTCATGGATAGTTCTTGTAGCACCACACCCTCGATTTTTCAGATAATCAAGTAAAGTCATGCCCATGAATAAATTGCCAAAGTATAGCTTGTATGGAAAATTAGCTTTACTTTCTGAAAGTTCGCCCAACATTTGTACCAAAGATGCAGCATCCTTTCCAAATACACTCTCGTATTCCCCGATACCATTTAGATTTCATCCTTGATAGATATCAAAGTTCACTACAAATCCACTTGGTGTATTTAGGCACCATACTTTATACCCAAATCGTATCGGCTTTCCGCGTATAAATTGCTTGCAGCTGTGTCGTCCAAAATAGCCTACCATGCACTCATAAAAATATAAATATTCCTCTGGTGAAAACAAGTCAACAAATCGTTTTTGAAGCAATTTTGCCACTGGTCTTAGTTTTCATATTTTATCGGCGTATGTATTTACAAATTTCTAAAAATCTGTCTCTTCTGATTGCATTCACAACTAAATCATTTCTTAGATCTACAGAGGTTTCCCAATATGATCGTTTGCTTCAAACTAGATATATCCTGATAAATATAATATTGATAAGAATACTTTTAATTCTTCAGGTGTAAGTCGAAAATCATTTGTGTCTTTTTGCATTGCATACCTTGTAAATTCATTTATAATTAGTTCTATGATTTTGTCGTTTAATTTCCTTTCAAATATTTGAAGCGGTGTTTGGTTTCGATAATCGGAATAATCGGATTCTGGAAACAACGAAGTGTTTCTTATTCCAAAAAAAAGTTTTCCTTTTCTTGTTTGGTTTTTCTTTTGTTTCTTCACTTTACGAAGTTTCCAAACTACTAATTCGATTTTTATTGTACAATACAATTTTAGCTCGATTTTGTAGTTGCCGTCTGCTCAAATTATCAACTAAACCACCTTCGTCTTCGTTTGCGGAATCGTCGTCAGAATTTTGAGTTACTTCAAGTGATTCAACAAAATACTTTCGAGTATTAAATTGTCATCTACGTCTATAATATCCATCGCTTCTTCCAAGGTTAAGTCCCTAAAATACGTAAATAATTAAATTTCAGAATTCGACCTCATACGCGCTTAGCGTGATCATATGAACATGCCAACTTCACTAGCGATTACTGTTATTAAATTCTATCTTAAAAGCGTATCTTACTACGGTAATAATAAAAATATACCTTTAATTGATAAATTACGGATAAATTAATTTTCAATTTAAAAAGTTAAATTTTACTTACTCGAAATGTAAGTTAGCTGTCGTTTCTACGGTTACAAAATTTACTAGTGCTCGCTTCCATTGTGCACAAACAACTAATATTAACGAAAAATTTCAAGTAATGCATTTAACGACATTTCATTATGCCTTTTTAAGTAAAGTAACTCAAACAATTAGTCTTATCTAGTAATTTCGTGGCGTAGCAGACTTTCTATCGCTACGGATTTATCGTGACAACAAGATCACGCACGGCAATAAAGGGTTAGTGTTCATTTTGCTTCATGTAGTTTGGCGTCTTCTAATTTTAAGGGCTATATTCCTGGGCTGTTGCTTAAGTCTATAAGTTTTACATTTTTTGTGTTATTTATTGGGATTGTAATTCTGATGATGAGTATTCTGCAACGAAACGTAGTTCGTTAACACGATCTGACCATTGCGTTTAAGTATCTTGGTTTCAATTGTACACATACTTTCATCCTTTATTCCAGGTACTGTAAAGGGTCCTAGGTGTTTGAGTTTGTGTTTAGTTCAATTGTTCGTTTTTAAGTATCCTTGCATTTTTTCATTTAGATTTTTGATTATGGCTTGCTTTCCCTTGGGTACTTTCCTGTATTTGTTCGTATTTGGTTTTAATTTCGTTTTATGGGATGCAATAATAATAGTAGTAGTAATAATTATTTCGCAACAAAGGTACATTATACATGGCAGCATCAAATGCAAAATCAAATAGTTAAAGTATAAATACAAAAATACAGGGTACATACACTTTAAAATAAACATATATATATATATACATTGATTAGAAAACTTCAGTTACTTGGTTAACGTCTTAGCAAATAAAACTCATTGAGACAATAGTATTCTTGTGATAAAAGATAACGCTGAAGTTTATTTTTAAATTGATTATAATATAGTTTATCTCTTGACGGCTGTAGGCAGATTATAACAAATACTAACACAGTTATAATATGGATTCCTTGTATACACTGTAGTTTTAAGTTTAGAAATACTTAAGTTACAGGCCCTGATCACTTCGAAAGAAGAAATTTGGGTTTTGACGGGTGAACATTGCAATTGCGCATATGTATAAAGAGGGCAATGCAAGAATCCAGGGGATTTAGATTTAGGATATTTCTCATTATTCTCCTTTGGGCTATAAATTATTTTTGGGTATATCTGTAATTGTACCAAAATATAATAGCATACATTAAAATGCTTTGTAATTTAGCATAACAAAAAGTTATTAGAGATTTTAAACCATAGTTGTTTCTTAGATATTTTATGGCATAGCAGCAACTAATTTTATTAATCTTCCCTTCTTAAGTTAGGTCGGAGTCTACCTAGACTTCTAATTTTATTGAATAAGTTTGGAGGATTGATGTGTCGTCGATTCTAGTAACGAGACAACGGTTTTTATGAAGGAGGAAGTTTATAAGACTCGTTTTCTTTCAATTCAGTATGACGTTATTATTATCATTATCATTATCACAGAGATCGCTTACAAAACCTAGAAACATCAGAGGTCCCAATGCGGAACCCTGTGGTACGCCACATGTTACTAGTGTAGGGGTAGATAGGGTTTGAGTAATAATATTGTTACTTTCCGAAGGAATGGAAACGCTTTGAGTTCAGTTTGTTAAATAACATTTAATTATATTAAGAGGTATACCACGGATACCTGTCTTTTCTAGTTATAGTATAAGTAAATTGTGGCGTACGACTTCAAATGTCTCGGATAAGTCGGCGAAAATTCTCGTTGTCATATTTTTCTTGTTGAGATATTTGAATAACAAATTTATGAAAGTAAATATTTCCGAGGTTGTTGATTTATTGGGAAAGAATCTGAAGTGGCTGGGTGACAGTGTATTACATTTCTTGAGGTAACTTAGGAGACTATCGCATATTAGCCTTCCATATACTTTAGAAAAAAACCGCAAAAGCGAAACTGGTCTGTAGTTTTCGACAGTATTTATGTTACTCTTTTTAGGTACTGGTTTAACTAATGTGTGTTTCAGACTATCCGGGAAAATACCTGAGCTAAGACAATCATTAACGGTGTCATTTGAGGGAGAACTTATGATGTCAGCTACTTGCTTAATTGATAGATGGAATGTCCTCTATTCGCGTAGGGTATTTAGAAGGTAAATTGAGAATGATGTTTCTAACTTCATTCGAATCAGTGCGAATTAAAAAAAGTTTTGTAATATCGGAACTTGATTTTTGGTTTCGATATTCGAATGTAACTTATTTGAGATATTGGTATGTTGTAAATGAAAATGATTATTGACAATTTCAGCTAGTGTGTGGGGGTTTGCAATGTTTATATTATTATTTCAAATTTCCATTTCCGATCGAGTAGCCTGATTTTTGAGACTTTTATTTAATAATGCTCAAACTGTTTTAGATTTATAGTGTAAATTCATAATGCGATTATCATTAGCTTTTATTTATAGCTTTTTATGAATGTTTTTGGTTTGTGCTTTTTTATATAAAACGTAGATATCCCGAATATTTCTAGACCACTTAACTATTTCAGGGTCGATTAATAATCACGATTCTTGCTTTTTTCATAAGCTTTTACCAGGGGGAAATTAGTGTCAAAGTAGAATTTAAATATACTTAAAAAGGTGTTATATTTTTGATTTGATCAGGTAGTATTGCAAACATCATATCAGTGTTCGCATGTTAATTGGGTACCAAAATTTGAAATATTATTATTACTGTATTTTCTTCTATATTGATAACAAAGCTTTTCCTTAGAAACCTAGAAGTTTAAAGTAAGTTGTTGGGTATAGTGGTCGGAAAGTTCTGTATTTTAGATCTCTCACGAATATTGATTGGAAATAATATTTGGAGAAGTCCCTGTGACGGAGGATCCTTCAACTCTCGTCATTCCCTTCGCACAATAATTTAGATTGAAGCATAAAATAAGTTCATTAATTGAGTAGCTCTAAACTTACTCTTATCCTGTGGAACCTTTAATTGTGAATATTTCTTGCATTTACATATTTATTATAAAATCAACTAGAAAGATAATATAAATATGAGCAAAAAATAGTATTGAATTCCTTTGGACATTTTAATAAACTGAAAAATATCCACTAGCCTCTTGTCAAATTGTTTCAGATTTGTTTGATTCGTATTATTTATTCTCTATTTATACTTATATTATTGTACTGTGAAAACAACTTGTCAATAAGAAATAGAAGAAGTTATCGTTTCTAAGGTATCGTGTGAAGCTGTTGAGTGATCGGTATTGAGTTTGGCTTATCGTTCACCTCTTCCTTTTTAGACAGTAAAATGGGCTACACAAATAATGAAATAAGCGATATGCACTTTGTTCGGGCCTTGGCAATTGTAATTCACGGGAAGCAAGACAGCTTTATGAGGAGAGATATGCGAATCGTTTGATTACATATCGTTCGTTCGTCTTCATCAACGTCTTAGTGAAAGCGTCAGTTTTGAAATAAATTTCGTTGATAGCAGGCCACCTGCAACAATTACAACTCCGTATCTTGAATAAGCAGTACTTAATGATTGTTCGTATAAAACATTTGCACCCTCCTGTGCATATACATGCATGTAATTGCTGTGCTTCACGCTTTTAATCGTGCGCGTTTATGCGCAACCCCCCCCCCCCCC
>JAHWXV010039180.1:0-11441 GCA_024586415.1 Phrixothrix hirtus
CGCGCGTGTGTGTGTGTGTATGTGGGTGTGTGTGGGTGGGTGGGTGTGCGAGCGTGCGTGCGTGCGCGCGTGCTTGCGTGCGTGCGTGCGAGCGCATCTATTTCATTATAAAGAAAACATTCTAGATGATTCTAGAATTTTTCTTTTACTGTTTCTAATTGTTGTTACAATATTATACCTTCTGTGATGTTTTGTATGTGTAATAATGAATTTATGTGAGAGGTAATTAACCGATTTGTTGTCAAATCTCATTTTTAATAAATTTGGAATCTCATTATAAAATTCATTTTTTAATGATGGACTATTAATTATTAATTATTTTAAATAAAATAATTTATTAATGTTTATAAGTTAAGCGCTTATCAATAACTGCAGGAAATATTTCAATGAATGGTTTGAACTCATTAAAATTTTTTATAATTTTGTCAACGAAACATTTGAAATAATTGCATTTATTTTCATTGAGTTTGAAATTCAATTGTCCTATAGAGGAACTGCTAAGTAACGTCATATTTTGTCATCAAATTAAATAATTTTATAATATATTTATATTTTGGATCAGTGATGTAATCACCTTCATAATCAATGATCTTTTGCCACCTAGTGGGCAAATTTTCAATTCCATATTTGTAAAATGAAGATGCTTTTTGACAACAAAATTGAAAATTCCATTTTTGATTTCTTCCACATGTTGAAATTGTTTTCTACTTAAGAAATGTTGCAAAGACCTGAACATACATTAATCGGAGGGTGTAATTTCAAGCAAACAAGATGGGTGAGGTAACATGTCTCATCCCAATTCTTCCATTTTATCCATAGTTTTTATTGCATTGTCATGCTGTAAAATGATTCCTTTTTTTTATTAACATGGGTTGGATACTTTTCAATCAAAGCTTGGTTTACTCAGTCTGCGGTTATGGTTTGGTTCTAGCACCTCTAAATGGATTATGCCTCAAATATTTCACCAAACAGATAACAGTACCTTTCTAGGGCATGTCTAGGTTTGGTGCAAGTAATGGGGTTTGATTGGGAAAAAGCCATTGTCTTTTATATTTAGGATTGTTATAAAGTACCCATTTTTCATCTCCAGTCACCACATGATCAAGAAATGCTTCTGTGCTATTTTGTTGCAACAACAAATTACAGGTGATTGAACGATTAGCTTTGTTTTTTCTGACAGAGTGTGTGGAACCCAAACATATTCTCTATCCACTTTATTAATCTTATTCAAATGTTCTTGAATGATCAACTAAGGTATGTTAAGCTTACTAATCATATTGCTTCCACTTCTGATTGTAAAATATTATTATCACGAGACTGATTTTTTCAAACGAAGCGAGTGAGAAAGATTAAAATTACCCAACCTGAACCTAGCAAACTACCTTTGGTATCTATGGACATATAATGCAGCTAGATAAACATTAAATGTTTTTTGTAGCTTTTGTTGTATCACTACTGTTTTGAAACTCAAATAATATGCAACTCTTGTCGTTTTTGGCTTGACATTTCAAACAGGAATGTTTTAAAAATTAAATTGATATATAAAACAAAAGTAAAGAAGACACTTTTACTTGCAAAAATATCTTACACAACTTCGGCGTACATAATCGGCTAATTAGTATTAAACAAATATTGATTTGCGCAATACAACATTACTTTCCGATCTCCGTTGTATATTATCAGTCTTCAATTTCATCCTCATCTATGTAAACAATTTATAATTGAATATCTAAATATTTTTCAAAATTATTTTAATCCTTTGTTTTCTTGTAAGGGGCTGTTAATATAAAACATCATGGCATTAATTATTTTCATGTTGTGAAAGAAAATTTTTAATTCTGAGTTAGGAAGTGATACATTGTTCTCTTTTTGCTTTTAACTATTGTAATTCCTCTCTTTTTGATATTGTGTTTTGTTTATTTATTACAATATTTCGCAGATTAATGAATTTTGCACTTTAACGGTAATACATACATTAATACCAACATTAACTAACTTACAAATTATTATAAACCCGCTGTTATTGTTATTGTTATAAGTGATATCCAAAAGATAGAGCACTTTTATATTTCATTTGTACAATCTCAATATGGGAGAGGGCAAACAAAAGGTTTTATGTTACAGCCAAAACTATGCGGTAATGAATGCTCACCATTCCTCTGATGTGCCTTCCTGGCAGCAAACTTTACAAGTGCACGTATTTTGAATGCACTAAATAACTTGAACTGTTAGAGAACTATCTCGAATCAAATTGTAGTAAGAATATTTATTCTTTGTATTTTGAACTGTTCTATTAGAAAACAGCCATATTATGTTAAAATTTTTACGTACAGTTTTGTTATAAACAGAAACATATGCAGGACGATTCAGATGGACATATCACATTAAATTTAAATTGAATCCATTATTCTGTCTAAGGTAGTTAATAAAAATGCATATCTGGACAGATACCTTCAACACTATATTTCAGAAATTAAGCCTTTTACAATCTAAGATCATAGAAACTTTTATTATTGTTTTAACTCAGGAATGCACTCTAGATTTTATAAATATGTTTGGAACACTCTGTATAAAATGTAAACAATATTATTTAGTTATGAGTAAAGATATACCACACACAATTTAAAAAAAAATGTTAGTTACATTTTTTTTTCTGTTCGATGGTAGTTTTATAAATGTCCTCTTTGTATAAAGGTCATGCAAGAGTCAACTGTAACCCCTAATTGTTACTAAAGTTGTATGGAGTTTGTTTCACATAAGAAGATACAAGGCTCTACACTCAGTTTGTGTTAACTTGTACACTAGTTATTGCATACTGAATATGGGGCTTCGTGTATTTCTTATGTGTAATTGACTCTAAAATTGTAACCTTTTTAATGAGATTGTCCATTCTACAGATAAAAGTATTTTAATTTTATAAACAATTACAATTAATATCTATAAATTAATTTAATATGCAACTCTAATTACATGGTAAATTAAATGATACCTAAGTGATATGATGTAAAATAAAGATCAGTATCCTTGCCATTATCCAAATTTTAGTAAAAGCCATCTATGATATAATTGTAGTTAAAGGTGGCCCAAGCTAAATCAAATGTATACTAACTTATATTTGTATTTTTTTAAAGATTCCTACCACTACTGCTAGAATCCTTTTAAACCATTTTAAATGGGACAAAGAAAAGTTAATGGAACGATTTTATGATGGAGATCAAGAGCAATTATTTTCAGAAGCTCGTGTCATAAATCCATTTACCAAACTTAATATTAGCAATGTGATAAAAGTAAGTATCTTTTATTATTAATATAAAAAAAGAAGGCTTTCACAGCCTGAGAGAATGGAAGAAAAATAGCTTCTGAGGTTGACAGAATATTAATGTATAGGCCACTTCTAAAAAGAGCTTCATCAGGATAGAACAATATCACCAGAAGTACAGCAATTTAACTTGTCAACTAAGTGGAGGTGAAACTTCAATAATATTAAAGTATTGCTCTGGCTTGGTTGCCAAGTTCTGACAATATCCTTCCAAAAGTGGGCTAAGTACTTGACACGATCTGTTCCCAGAAGTTGTTTTTCTTACATTTTTTATTGTGTGGAATTTTATTTAAATGTGCTATATTTTCATATTCAGAAAACAGTTTTTACTATTCAAGTAGGCAGGTTCAAATTAATATTGTATCAAGAAAAGTCAGTATTAGTTTTTGAAACATCACTTCTTGAAGACAAAAATTAAAGATGCTTGTTTTAAATAAGAAAAGTTGTTAAAATTTTATCCAACCAATTTCCAGTTCATACTTGAATTCATTATTCCTTTCTTCATTGCTAAAAATTTTATGTTTCATTTAGTTGATAACTTTCACATTTTTAACAAATTTTCTTCAAGTAAACAAAAAGTTCATCTTTTGCTGTATCTCCTTCATCCAGTATTTATCTTTCAAAAGTGAACTATAAGAATCTTAACCAAAGGTAACTGCAATGATCGCTATAAACCTTTATTTAGACAGCATGAAATATTAACTCTTATGAGTTTATCTATCCTGGAGACAGTGTATCTTATACATAAAACAACTAAAATGTATTCCTTCAACCAAAAAGCTACAACACAAATGCACAACAACTTAGTATTTCCAATTATTCATTTGCCCATAATTAAAAACTCAATAGTGTACGAAAACTCAAAAATATTTATTCACTGGCCTAACAACTTTAGATCAGTTACATTACCTTATCTATTCAGAGCTTCATTGAAAAAATATTAATTGCAAAAGCATATTATAACCTGCTAGAGTTCTATAACAACAACCTTTAACGTATTTTATATTTATAACCATATTTATGTTTATATCTTGTTCTTGTGATTTTAATGATATATGAGGGTGATTTGTCAGGACGTGAAACACTACTATTTGTATTCTTTAGGTTAAGAAGTGGCCATTAATTTTAAGTGGTACCTTGTTTTTTAAGGAATAGTGAAAATTTTATTATTTTTTAACAATTAGTTTAAAAAATATAGTTAGTTAAAGATCATGCTTAATGGAAATTTATAAAATGGATAAAATCTCCATTTGTTTCTGAAAAAGATGAACATGATGAAAATTTTAGAAGATATGCAGTAAACTTTAAGTGATAATGCTCCTTCGAAAGCAACAGTTTGCCACTGGGTTGCACAGTTTAAATATGATATGGGCTTTGAAGATGATCTACATCCTGGACTATCAAAAACTATAATAACTCATGTAATAATCAATCAAGTACATGATCTTGTTCTGAGAGCTGGTAGAATGAACATTGAGGAGATAGCTAGAATCTTAGACATCTCAATTGAACATGTACTTGTACATCACAGCTTGCATGTAGAATTAGGCATCTCCAAGCTGTCGTCAGCAAGGTGGGTGCCACATTTGTTGAAATCTGATCAAAACCGTGAAATAATCTAAGAACAAATTTAACCTTTTCAACAAGGATAAAGTCAACTTTTTGCATTGATTTGTTATTATCAATGTTTATCTGCTGGGAAGGTAATGGCCATGATTTTTGAGATTCGAAGAGGATACTTCTCAATTACCTAATAAAGGGTCATGCTATCAACGTCACATTATAATGCCCTTTTGACAAGTTAAAAATAATAATTAGTGAAAAAATATCCAAGGTATATTGAAAATAAGTGGTATTTAACCATGACAATGTAGTTTCTCATACTAGTTACATTTTCTGATAAAAATTAAATGATTTACAATTACAGGTTGTTTGTCGCCCACTCTACTCACTAGATCTAGGTCTGAGTGACTTATTTGTTCCTAAAATTTAAGCTTTTTTCTGCAGGAAAAAAATTTAAATCAGATGCAGTATAATGGCACTTGAGCATTGCTGAACTAAGTATGTTGATGTTTGAGAAGAATATATCAAAAAATAAAAAAAATTGCATGGTAATTCCCACATTTTTATTTTGAATTTCATGTCTTGTCAAATCACTCTGTATGTATACTAGATAAATCTCTCTGAACAAGTTTGTACTTAAACAACACTTTGTCAATGGAAACCCTGTGTTTTCTCACAATAAAATACATTTTTCATTCTGAAGTATAAATGGCAGTAGTAACTATAATTTGTTGTAGTGTAAATATTATTTCATCTGTCAACCCACAAGATATCTCTGCCAAGCAGTAGTTTTTAATAAGCCATTTAAGTGAATGTAATTGGATGTGCATTTAAAAATGGAGAAAATTGAATATCACACTGCTATTAAATATTCTGTTTAAAAAGGTATGTCGGCTATGGATATGAAAAATATTTTTGGTGATTCTGCTTCTTCATTTTGCACTGTATCATAAGTGGATTATTGAATTTAAGAGTGGTCAGAAATGCTGGGGAGTTGATTTTAGCAGCAGTTGCCCAAAAAGTGCAATGACATCTGAAATCATTGAAGCTTTCTAACATTGCTAAGGCTGTAGACACATTGAATGAATGTATATATTACATCTTGATAGAAGAATGGAACATGGAAAAGTTTTGCTGCTTGGTTATTAACCAATAAGCGATTAAGCATGCAAATCTCTAAAGAATGTTTGACTCAAATTTAAGAAGAATATGATGGGCTGTATGCATTGCCTAGTAACCACAGATAAAACATAGATTCAGTACTATAATCCAAAAATGAATTAACAATCCAAGCAATGAAAACATTGCGATTCTCCACTACAAAAAAGGCACTATCATTAAAGTCTGCTTAAAAGGCAATGGCATTGATTTCTCTGGATGCTAAAGGGATACTACTCATAGATTCTTTGCCAAGGGGTATGACAATGGGAGACTACTATTACAATCTTTTAAACTAACTAGACAAAAATGATAGAATTTAGTAAAGAAGAAAATCATGTTTTGTCAAAATAATGCTCATGCCCATATAAGTATTACTTCGATGGCAAAAATCAACAAATGAGAGTTATTTGCTGCCACATCCCCTTTATTTGCTCGGTTTTTTAGATTTATCCATCTTTTGTTTCTTCCCACAACTAAAAAAATGTCTGGGATGGAGGTTTGCAACAGATGAAGATATAAAAGAAATGGTTATCAAATATTTGATGCTTTCCATAATTAGATATTGGGGGATGTATAAAAATTAATTAATTAATCAACGACTAGTCTTAACCCAAGAAATCGCAATTGTAATTTTAGGTGTTAAAATTCTCTATTATTAAATTGAGTTTGTTAAACGTTCTGCCCTATTTATTGGGCATCTTCAGAACTTTCTACAAGATTTAATTGATTTGGTTTTTTACAGTATTATGTTTACTTACAATTTATAAATAATTTCTTTGATGTGAGATGAACATGTATTAGGTAAATGATTTTCATGAAATTTGGTTAATGTATAGGATGATTATGTTAGGTAATTGCCAAAAAGTAAGTTGTACATTGTGGGTGGTGAATGTTTGATTTTCTGATTCACCACACACAAGGTATCAACTTACTTGTTTGCAATTAACTAACATAATCACCCTATACATTAACCAAATTTCATGAAAGTCATTCATCTAACACATGTTCATCTCATATCAAATTTATAAATTATAAGCAAACATAAAATATTGTAAAAAACCAAACCAATTAAATCTTGTAGAAAGTCCTAAAGATGCCTAATAAATAGGGAGAAAACGTTTCACCAACTCAATTTAATAATAAAGGATTTTTAACACCTAAAATTACAATTGCTTTTTCTTGGGGTAAGACTAGTCATTGATTGATTAATTAATGGATATCAAATAGTTTGCAGACCTTAGAAAGTCACACTTTAGGAATCGTATAATGACTTTGGAGCATTACTAGTCTTAGCACAGTCTTAGCATATTTTGAAAAATAAAAATAACTTCCAACTATTCCATTCCAAGAAGTTTGCAAATGATTCTTGTGTGATGGAGCAATATTAAAGCTAATTATATAATTTCCAACAACCCTTAACGAGATATCTAATGGGACATTATTCATGGGATAGTATTTATATTTGAGAATATTATTCCATAGATCCTTTTGTTTTATTATTTAACCATGTTGTATGAGATGAATATTTGATTACCTTGCATCCTATATATTTCTTTTTTAATTCCTTGATAAGAGTTAACAACTTTATTTTACATTCATAAAATATCAGTCTTGTAACTACATCGATGTGAGAATAAGATAAAATATGAAGAAAATAGTACAATTCTCAGAAAAAAATCCAAAAGATCATAATGCATAAACCACTACAACTTAGATTAATTTTTTTAATATAAAAATTTTTATAAACAAGCTACAGATAATTAAATTTTAATAATTTAGTTCATACTGTTAAGAAATATTGAAATGATGGTTTTTAGAAACTGAAATTAATCTCTACAGTTAGATCAATGATATTAATAACTGTCACAGTTTAAAACGGTTTTAAGCCCTAGGAAGGCTTGTCATACGCCTTTCAAGGTGAAGTTTTGCATTGGCATAGCTAGCAAGAGAGGCGGTTCTTTGTTAACTGCAGTTGTTCTGTAACATGCACCTAGAGAGGAAGCTAGAATATATGAATTGTTGGAAATAGGTAAGAGGGCGCCACTAGGTTTAGTCAGATTAAGAAAACTAGAAATGAGCAAAACAGCGATGAATAACAATTATATAGAAATTGCTACAGATAAAAATTAAGATATAAAACTTAATAATAAAGCTTGAAACGAGTTGGTTTAAGTATTGGCTACACTACTGTATTATATAATGTCAGAATTCATATTTACATGAGCATTAAACAAGATATCTTCTGGAGATCACCAGTACAAATTATTACAATTGCTTACCTAAAAGTTATCTGAAAAATAAAAGTCAAGTCTATGCTAATATATTCAAATAAAAGAGTAAATATATTCAACAGCAAGTATAATAAATAAATTTGAAATATAATGAGTCACAAATAAAAGGGTAATGTCACAATCGGATTATGTTTAACATGTACTCTGATGTAATCTATCAAACAAATTGTTATAAATTAGTTTTTGTAGGATCCCACATGTTAATATTTATTCTCTAATTTAATTTCAGACTATATTTAGATATTAAATATACCTAGGTCACACACATATACTTTAACAGTAAACAGATGCCACTTATGAAACTCAATATAAATGCTTGACAACTTTTCAAGATTTCAATTATATGTAAAGGTCCAAAAAAAGGTTGCATTAATTTATTTACAATCAAAATTGTTCGCAATCACTTTCAAAGGTAAATTTGAATGTTTAACAAAAGTCAAACTTAAGATTTATTTCACCTCTATACTTAACTCATACTCTCTTGATGGTAATAAATTATAAAGTTTGTTTAAAATTGACTTACGTTGAAATTAGATATGTCAATGTCAGCCTTCGGTTACATTTAAGAAAGGTTTGAGTTTTACCAGATTCAAATATCTATGTGTTAGACAAAATTAATATATCCTAAGAAACCACAGATATTCAGGTACTAAAATGGTAGAATGGTGGTTTCAAGATTGATAAACTGCCAACTTTCAGTAAATTGTATTTCTGAAATAAAAAATACACACATACCAAATACTAATGACCACACGATAATTTTTAAAAAGAACAGATTGTTCTAAAATGTAAAACAAAGCCACAAAATGGTGATTTTGTCTGAATGCTTGTTGTCCAAGTACTCTTGAGGTGAACACTCCAGTTGGCATCTTTTCCAAAAGCATATTTAAATTTGTCCAATCACGACTTGTAGTTTTAAAACAAAGCCGTTTGTGGGATAAATTCTCATGATAAAAATGACTGAATATTTCCGAAAGTTGCATAGTGTCTGAAATGTACGTCATAACAACTTTCATGGTGTCATTCTTAAAGAATGTCAACTGGATGTTTGGAACAATTCACTTATCAAAAATAGGGGCGGCCATATCTATATTTTAAAATTCATTAAGTTTATTTTATTAAAATGATCTTTAACAAAACTGCATAATTTATCTGGTAGTCTTAAATAAATAAACGTAACTGGAATAAAGAATTGTTGCGAAGAATTAATTTGTTAAATTGGAATTACTTGCAAGGTGATTTATGGGATTTATGAATTTAAATAAAATCTGAAAATGGTATGAAATATACTACTGGGTGCTTTTGCTAAGTTTATTAATTGAAATTATTCTTGAAATAGACTTTATATATACACTTTATATACATGGTGTAGCAAATTAAAAGGGCATTTACAGAACAAAGTGATATTTGCTTCATTAACTACCGGCAGTTGTATAATATTTTTTATTTCTATTGTTAACTCTACAGGGTGAAATTAAAATAGACCAACAAACTTGGATGTGGACTTTGTTTTAAATCATTAGAAAAAAATTTTTTTTAATTCCTTGTGGTTTCCAAAAATAACGCCGTTAAAAAATGCTAAAGAATTGTTTGAGAATCTGTGAAATAGCAGAAAAGTTGAATGTATTATTTTAAGTGAATAAATGACAGAAACATGATGCAGTTGTTATGCCATTCTAAAATGCAAAATGTACATTCGGGGATATGCATTTCATTTATGCTGTCACGTTTGTTTTTAAACATTATATGTATATCAAATTATCAGAATTTTTCGTGTTTTATCAAATACTATTGAACAATAGTATCAATATTTTTCATTACCGAAGATTATTACTTGTCATTTTTGTGTTTATTAATATAATTACATTTAGTTTTAAGTTGGACATCAAGTTTGTGAAATAATGACAGGCATTGTTTTAATTTATAATTTTTTACAAATTTTAAAAATTAAAATGGCCCAAAATGAAAATATCAAAATTATGTTACTCATAAAAATTTGGTTATAGTCTTTAGTGTAATTAATTGAACATGTTTAAAATTAAATGTTCAATATTTGTCTGCTTAAAACTACAAATGAATAAAAATGTAGGTCATTGCTATTGGGATATATTAGTGTTCATATGAAATAATCGCGTACATATTTAGTAATTTTATATTAAAAGAACATGTTATTTCCTCTATCGAACGTAGTTGAAATTGGAATGTGTTTAGACACATTAATTTCTATACACATTTTCTGGCAGTTCTCAATAAGTCAACATTTTCAATTTCTGTTCTATTTTATGTGATTTTGTTATTAATGGACTTGGTTAGGCCTGCATAATAACGTGTTAAATTATGTTGGTCCATTTTAATTTCACTCTGTAATTTACAGATTGAAAGTTACTTTTGTGAATTGTTTAAGTTGCGAATTAATTTATATTTGTGATTTGAAGTTTTTGAAAAATGTAATAACATATGGAACTTGAATATACAATGTTTTCCATGTACCTTGAAACTAATTCCAGTATAATTCTGTTATAATGAATTTGAAAATTACAAAACTTTTGTTCCCTATAAATGATCAGTACTGATGAATTTAATAGATTACTAATTAATAAATAAATTTATGAAGGATTTATGTATTTATGTATGCATATGTGTGAATGTAATTTTAAATAACGCCATTGAATGTGGGTAGCCAATTTTGGCAAAATAAAGTAAGTTGGAAATTTACAAATACACCCAGCTCTTTTTTTTACAGTATATTATACATGATTTTGAAATATCATAGTCCACAAAGAAGATCAAATACTATTTTATTGCACGAATAATTTGTTATACAAATTCCAAAATAATTTTATAATTAAAAAATAAAATATCTACATATGAGAACTAAAATACACACTATGTATGTATTTGTGCATACAAAAATAAAATGCAATTGGGGGAATACATGAATTTTATATATCCATAGCATTTTATTGAGTTAAGAATTTCATCATTGAGTTTACACACACACACAGACAATATATATATATATGTTACAAAGGTGTTCCGGGTATTGCTCCGCGTAAGTAATTCATTCTGTAAAAAAACAGGATTAAAATCACGACGTTTCGACAAAA
>JAHWXV010039182.1:0-11643 GCA_024586415.1 Phrixothrix hirtus
GGGTCCAAAAATAAAATACAAGATAAACAACACTAATGGTGAAAGTAGAGAAATTAGTGAAAGTAGCCTTCAAAATCAGCCAACCACAACAGGCACAGAGTGGAATTGTAATCATCCAAACGAAAAAGCTAAAGTACATAAGAAAAAGCAAGAAACGCTTGCTGTTAGTTTGACTTCAACTATTATCACGAGAAGTCGTAGTAAAACCCAAAAATAAATGGCTTGAAAATGACAGATGGGACTCTGTCGAAACGTCGCCACAATTAAAAAACTGTCCTTTTAAGGATCAAAAAAACACGTGGAAGGAATCTCGGAAAAACGAAATCGCATATATATATATATATTTAACCTGACAAGGAAACCGTTTAAATAAACAATCAAGAATCTATGACTCGACCGGCCAGAAGCACCGACAAACTTAGTAATCTTAAAACAATTGAAAATGTTTCAATATCATTAATATTCTGATTTACTTATGGGAAGTGTATCAAATGCCATTTTCAGTCACGTTATTGAGTTGAAATTTGTGTTGGTAGAGAACAGCTTATTTTAATCATTACAATTAACATAAAATAATGATAGGATAATTAGGAACTAAAGATACACTATATTTGTAAAAAATGGTTTCAAAGCAGATGTGAATATCAGATACATAAATATAAAAAATTTATCCGGTTCGCCCCGTTTAACGATTTCTAATTTCAATTTCTTATATATAAGAAATAGTTGTTTTTTGCTATACAATTTGTAAATGCGCTCGCAAAAATTATTTACCTAATTAGTTTGCAGAAAGAACACTTAATGTATAATTATCATATTGTTAGTTTCTAGCCGAACCGATTTTAAAATTATAAGTTTTACGTAAAACATTAATAATAAGCACACGAAGTTGAAATTGATAAACTGTCTTGACCAATTTGTTTTATTTATACCACTCTAGTATTTCTAGGTTTATATTGCAATTATGCAGCACCCATATTACTTACCTTGGGCTTATGGAATTTCCATACATGCTTGTGAAATGACGCATTCTCACTTGCCTTGTTCTTATTGCATTTTCTCACACGTTTTTCAAATATTTCATTTCAATTGCTTCTACTTCTCCAGGCAAACTGAAATTTCGCATTCATATAACAGAGTTTACTTCCGCATATTTTTATCCATTGCCATTTTTATTCTATTTTTAGTTACATGCACATGCTCCCAATTATTTCTCTTTTGAAGCTTTACATAACATAATTCCCTTTCAATTTTTAAAAATATGTGTGCACTATTTATTTTAAGCTAACAACTATTTTATACTTTATTCTATAAGGTATAAGCAGTTTTTGTTATTGTTACTTATTCGTTTGGGCTTCATGTACGCATTTCACTTTAAAAAATAATATATAAATAAGGCATCTTATACGCAAATATTTACACTTGTGTTTATTGGGCTCTTACGAAATGGTGGATTATTTTAGTAGTCAACTTGGCCAAGGACTGGAGCGTTTTTTAAATTATCAATTAAATTATGTATAAATCGTAACAAAATAATTGAAAATTCAATCGAAGGCAAAGAATTGGAGTATGTTATCAATTCTCGATACGCAGTTGAGTAATAGAAAATAGATATTTTTACATTACCAAAAGTCTTTGTTGTAAAAAACGTAATACTATTATGGCTGGATAAGGTGACTAAAACGTATTTACATACACCAGCAGCTACATCCACATGAAAAATTGAAATCTAAACTTCTGTACCGCGATTCAGATGTTATAAACTCAATACTTTTCATAAAATAATCAAATTTTACTAGAAAAAGCTAAATAAAGTTTGTCGGTACACAATTGCGTCATTATAAATGCGCTTTTATGCTCCCAAAAATTATTAATTTATACTGTTGTAAAATAAAATTACAACAACTAATTGGAAATGCTTATAACTTCAATAAAATTAGAAAGAAAGAGTGCTATTACGTGTTACGCGTTTTTTATCACTAAAGTGTGCCCTTTTTTGATTGTAACCTCAAATTAATGATTTAGCAATAAAATTGGGACTTCTTACTCCTTTCGTTGCCTCTGTCTCTCAAATGTAGGCATAACAAATTTAACATGCAAATACCACATAGTACTGCCACCTACACTACCTATTAATCTTGAAATCACAATTAACAACAAAACTATGACTAGAATTGCCGAAAAAGTTCAATTAAACTCATAGATGAAATGTTGACCAGTGCATTGATATGAATACAGTAAGACGCTAGGTTAAGGCAATTCAGAGTTGGAGTAGTAGTACAAACCACATAGTGGGAAGTCTGTAATTGCAAGTGGTTGATTGTCAAGATCGCGTTGAAGAAATCATCCGCCGAATCGTCACATCCAACGAAAAGAAACTGCTGTTAAATTAGGAATTTCTAAGTAGAGAGTGGATTATATGATTAGTATTTTTGATTCCGCAAAGTTCACGCTGTCTGATGAAATAAAAGCTGAAGGTGTTTGAATTCCTCGGGAAGAATAATACGAGGGCTTCTCAAAAAAAATTATTACAGCTAGTAAAATTTGAGTCTTATTATTATAACCCTAATAACAAAAGGCAGCCCATGGAATATTGCCGCTTCAGTCGAAAAAACTTGTAACTGATTATTTGTTAAATTTTAAGCCAACATTTGCAGATATTATCCTAAATGGCTTTAATTTTTCGTAAATTACGTATTTTGATACATCACTGGATCTTATAAATACTTCGAAAGTTATTTTTGAATTATAGTATTATAAACTCCTTTTTTCATTACATTTGTTTATATCTTGGTTATATATACAAAATTTTATCCTAGTAAAATATGAAATATTGTTTAAAAATGTATTTAAATGTAAACTTGTATCTTTATTCATAAAGTCGACTAACAAATTTTTTGATGCCTATGTAAATTTCCAGTACCTAATTTTGTTAATTTTTGGATATGTATCGGGATCGTTGACAACTTGATAGTGCAATTTGCTTTATAATTTATTGTATTGGGGTCCCGGTATAATATGTGATAGGTGTAATATAGTGTTCAATGATTGTTTTCCTGGTAGATTTATTCGTAATTATAGTTATTTTCTTTGGTTCTTCTATCTTATTGTTACTCTTTATCTTATCGATACTATCTATTATAGTCGAGATTTACCTGGTGACCTCATGAGAATCAATTTAGTTGTCTCAGTCATCGATCTAGACAGCCTATTTACTAGAACGTTCGGCGACCATGGTGTCTGGATTCCAGTTCTGACTTTGACCGCATTTAGATTACTGCAGATGGTCTCAATTAGGCAGGCTCCCATCTATGATATGCTAAAAGTATCCTATATCCTTTTTTGTCATTATTATTAACCACTATTTAATAGTGGTAAAAACGGACATTACTTCGTTAAGACATTATATCTATGTAGAACGTAAGCTTGGCTGAATTAATATCAACTGTGTATTGTATCGAAATTTATGAGTAATATTTTTAACTTTCAATTTATTTAATTGTTTGTAATTTTAAATATTGTGTTGACATACGAATATAATTCTTAATTAATGAACTATAGTAATACTAGCTATTCGTATTTAAATTAGTTATTTCGTTTCAAGGTGTAATAGTTTGAAAACGAATTAGTCATCTCACTAATGTTATTTTGCTTAATTTAATCTTACCAATGCATTTATTTACAATCGCTCTTATTTTTACAAATCGCAACTTTTACAAACGTACCTATTTGAATATATTAAATTCATCTGTCGCAGTAGCTTTATTAACTGCTACTCTGGTTTCTCGCTTATTTTGCATTTTATCTGTATTGTGAAACTTATGTCAGTTATTCTAATATCATTTTTAATGCATTTCAAGTATTAAATGCTTACAGTTCAATTTTACTGAGACGATAAACTCGAATTGAGTAACCTACCAGTAAATAATTTAAAATATGATTTATTAGGTTATTGATATTAATTGATGTTTTACATCTGCAGTTTATCACTAAATTATTTTTTATAATTTCAATAACGTTTATGATGGATTTTTTAAAATTTCGTTTCGCTATGTTATCAGATAGAATGTTTAATAAATTTATAAAATTTGAATTAAAAATAAAAACCTAATCACTAATTCTATCAGTGTTCGTTAAAGCTTGAATTTATTCAGTAAACGTCTATTACCTTTGATTTTTTGTGCTAAAATTTTATTTACAGTGCCCTTTAAAAAATGAAAAGTTTTGTGTGTTATAAATTTAAATTCCTCGTCGCAATTGACATAACACCGACAGTCAGTCCATAGATAATAAAACAAATAATTCAATATACATATGCCAAAATAAAATTTTACATCTAATTATTAGGCATGCATATTACATATACAAACTAAATATGCTTGCTATAAATTCAAAAAATATTTAAAATCATATGGCACATTGCAACTTACTAACGTAATTAATATTATTGTAACGAAACCAATTAATTGTTTAAGTCTTTATTTATATGCACTAAATTACAAATATTTATTTACACTTATTTACTTAAGTATCTATTTTTCAGTACACTAATAATAAACGTTTATATTTTTATTTATTTAAAACAGCTACTTAACAATGTAAGATTATAAGCAAAACTAACTACTAAAGGAATTTAATCTGCTATTTATTTGGAAAGGAAATATTCTAAAAACATACGATTTCCTACAAGCTTAAAGAATAAAATCAGTCACAATGCTGATGTATTACATTCCATTGTTATAACTCATTGATAACCTCAAATTTATTTAGATAGATATCGGTTACAGTAATGAGTCATTTATTTCAGTTTTAAGAAACCTAGATCGTTCCGGAATGTTCTATGGAATTATTATTGTTTCTAATTTTGTTACAGTATTAATAAAAAAAACTTTGATAAATCAGAAGTAAATCAAATTAATAAATTACAAAAGTTATATAATCAACAATATAAGAAATCTATATACGAAGAAATTCAAACAAATAATGGATTGTCAATTTTTCAAACTGTCATAATATACCTGGTGAAGTAATTAATATTATTAAATGTGGACCACGCTTTGTAAATCTCATTAATCATATAAAACGAGTTCCTTTACCTAACATAATTTCCACTGTTGAAAAATTAATTACCTGACGATAATGATGAAAACAACATTAAAAACAAAACTACAATCAATTTTACACATAAACAAAAAAATAATTGTAATAGTCGTAATATTAATATTGAACAAAACATTACCATGAATTTCCAACTCCACAATTTAAGTAATAATCAAAATCTAATAGTAACAAATCAATAGGTATATAGATAAAATGATGGATTTAATTAATGTTTTTTACACGTATAAAATTGAAAATAATTACCCAATTTTAAATATACAAAATAAAGTTAATTAATGGCATGACAATATTTTAGATCATCATATAAAACCGCTCAAAACTTATAATGTCATTTCACCCAAATTTTACGGATTGCCTAAACTGCATAAACAAGTCATTGTTTAAGGTCTATCATTAGAATTAACATTACATAAATTATCAAAATTTGTTGCCAATGTTTGAAAAAAATAACTAAACAACATCTTACCACATTAAAGACGGCTAAGATTTTCACCACTTCATTAATAGGGAATTTATTCGTATTATTCGCATATTAATAAGTTTAGACGATCTACAGGGTGTCTCAAAAATAAGAAGCATTAGGTTAACAGCAGATATATCTTGGTACGCAGAACAAAAAACGTTTATAAACCATGTGTCTAAATAGCATAGCTTTAAAAATAATTGCAATTAAAGTTTTCAGTCTACCCCTGCTTTTAACTAGGTCACTGTATCTAATAATAAGTAACTGATCTACTGTAAGTCTTTAGCAACTGAATGATGCATATAATTTCACACATCTCAGCTGTTTATTAAATATCCATCAATGTATTGAATAGATAATCACCGCTTAAAAATAAAAGTTTGATTTTCGTCTTCTAATTGCATATATTTAAAATAACAAGTTTTACCTAATAGATTAAATGGGTTACATTTTACAAAAATTTCATAAACAATCTTTATTCTGACGCAATGAAAGTTGAAATTATCGTCATTTTAAACCTAATTTGCATTTAGATAGATGCCTTAATTAATATTTACAATTATAATTAATAAATATTTAATATTTATAATTAATTGTATTTTGTATGATTTAAATTTTTTGTATATAGTTCAAAAACAGAATAGTAAATAAATTTCATGCCCATTTGACGTAATTTGTATGCAGTAATACATGTATACATGTATAAAATTAGTGTGGATCAAACAGGATTTAATTTTATACATACCTACTAAAATTAAAACTTGTCTATTTTTAATATTTAGCAAACAACATTTTCAATAATCACTTCACAAATAATTTATAGTTAAGAGTTTATAGAAAAAAAGCAAGTTTAGGCGATTTAAAAGAATTCGTTTTATTATCTTCTATTAAAATAGCTGTCGGCCATGAACTCGATAAAGTAACGAATCTAACATGACAGTTTATGAACAGAAAGGAAGTGGTATTCATGTTTTTAATCACGTTTCATAGTAAAGCATAGCAAAGGTTGTGTTCATGGAAGACTTTTACGTAAAAATTTACAAAAAATTTTTTCGAGTTGGATTAAAATTTTGTACACGTTCGTGTTCATTAAGGGCCCGTTGAGTTAAACGATGCTCCTTATATTTGAGACACCCTGTATATTTATGTACTAACTATCGCTCTAACAATTGATATTAAGTGAAAATGCAATTTAATTAAAAAATAGACTCATAATGATATCCAAAATTTTATTAAAGCTATTGTACTTATTTTGAATCCGACGTTTTTCCAATTTCAAGATAAGTTGTAAACATAAACCTCTGAAAATATTATGGATTCATTTATCTTTTCGATTATTGTAAAACTGTAATGGCAGAATTAGAAGATAAGGTTATAAAACAATTGAATTTTCTGCTACCTGTTTTCAAAAGGTATGCGTAGTGTAGTAGTGTAGTGTACCAAGTTATCAAATCCGATATATTTAATTATTTTGATCATAAGTTACAATTTACAATAGAAATATAAAAAAATAACATGATGAGTTTCCTAGATCTCACATTATATACACAAAATAAAAATGTTATTGTAATTGTTATACTAAGCCAATTTGGAGTAAAGATATATCAACTTTTATTCTAATATGTACTTCCAAAAAATATAAAATCAGTTTAATAAATAACCTTATTGACAGGGAAATAACCTTTGCACGTCCGAAATTAAATAATTTTATTGACGATTTTTTATTTCTATAATAACATAAATTCACAAAAGTAAACAATGCCACAAAACCTATTAGTTTACCTTTTATAGCGAATCTATCAAATAAATTTATTAATATTTTTAATATGCTAATCATAACAATAGCTTTCAGAAACTGGAACACAATAAATCAATTGTTTCGCAAAATAAAGTCTCAAATACCCTCACTTCACAACTCAAGCCTAATTTATAAAATAAAATATCAGAGAATTGCTGCACAGTATACATAGGTCAAACTAACGACCCTCTGGAAATAGAATAAAAAATCATAAAAATGACATTAAAATACAATCAACTGCTTTATCTCAACATGCTTTACGAAATAGTAACATAATTATAACTTCATATCCCGTAAGATGAACACATTTGCAACGGTTTTTGAAAGATAATAATTTAGAAATGATTTGTAGTAAAAAAGATAAAAACATTGCTTAATCATAACTTAAATACCCAACGTTTAAGTCAGATGTATAATAATATTGTCAGTCTTATAATTACTGCAATTAGTAAGTAAATAGTATTAACTGTATCATTTATTATATGAAATCGCAGTATATTTAGGATAAAAGGTTTCTAACATAAGAATTTTAGATTAAAACTCTTTTCTATATAATTTTATTTAAATACACATTATACTGTACACCCTAAAGTTTTAATTATTCAATAATGTAAGGTTTTATAAAGTTTATATCCTATAATTTTATTAATTAATAATTCAAAAAAATTTTAGGTCATAGACTTACCAATAAGCTAAATTATTAGCTAAACGTCAAGTTCCATATTTCAGCACGTTAATGTAATTGGAATATTTTTAGATAATATACTCATATAACTGTTACCAGTTAATTTCGATTAATGACGTATTACCTGAAACAATAGGTTAAAATAAAATAGAAAAAAACCTCAATACAATAATTCCAATTGTTTTCCCCATTCATATACAGGTTATATTCAAGTAGTTACAAGGTATCTCAAAATTACGAAAGCTTACAACAAAATGGCGTGTGCTTAACATTTTTATTGTTTACTCTACTTATATCACGCATGTTGTACCGCACCAATTCTCAACAAAACCTATACACCCCTACTTCTGAGTTAGTAGAAACAATTCCTTTATGGTTAGTGCACTCCGTGTACGTAACAATATAAAACTCAAACCTAATTAGAAAACATGTTGAGTATTCTTGCAAACTCTTTGAAAAAGGAACAACAATAAATCCTGAACGTTACATTGCAACTCATGCTGCAATAAAAGAGGAATCAAACAGTTTGGAATAAGTACTGAAATACTTCTTTAATATGGCAACACTAGTGATCACACCAAATACAACAAGAGGAAATGCAATACCATTCTCAGCGTCCTCAGTGCTGCCGCATCCTTGTATAGACCAAATTTGACTTGTCACGATTTCCACTTAATCTCAGACCTAAAGGAATACTTAAAGGGTCAACACTTCATCCGCGTTAAAGAAGAGATATCTGAAGTGAGAAAACGATTTCAAAAGCAAAACAGTAATATCTTTAAAGATAGATATCAAAAACGAGCTCAACGTTAGTGAAAGCTAACAATACTCATTAGTTTCAAAATTATTATTATTATTATTATTACATTTACGTGTTAATGTAATAATACGAGGGCTTATTTTTATGTATCTACCTAGCCATGTAAATGACAAGTTGAATGTATATATTTTAATCTCAAGTTTTTGTGACATTTGGGAATGCCTGTGTTAAATTTGATTTAAATTATTGATGAACACATGGTTACTGTTTATGAAGATGGAGGACCAGCGTAATTCCAAGCAAATTTTGGGCTAAGTAGTTTAAATAGTACAGAAAATCGATACGGAATGATCCAAAATCAGGATAACTTGTTGAGTCAAGGTCCGTTGAAGATTTATTATTGTCCAATTCGCGAGCGAAAGTGTGCATCATTGCTATAGCTGTCAACATATTCGAAATTACTGTTTTAAAAATTTTGCATTGCGATTTAGGCATGAAAAGGTGTCTGCACGTTAGATTCCCTGACAGCTTATACCATAGCAACATATTACGAGAAAAAAAATTGTTACGGAGATTTAATTGTTCTGCAAGGTGATAGAAACTTTTTTCGTAAATTTTACTAGTGACAACACTTGTATCCATCACTGGAATCGTCTCGCAAAGCTAGAAACTATGCATTGGGTTCACAGGGAGTTTTCCACCACCAAAAAGGGCAAGAACATATTCTTCTTGTGAAAAATTGATGGCTACTGTGTTTTGGGATACAGAAGGTGCTTTTTGATTGAGTACATGCAGAAAAGTACTACAATCAGTGCTGCAGTTTATGGACAGACGATTCTAAACTTAAATCACACGCATTTCTGAGCAGAGAAAAATTTCCTTTTGTATGAGAGCTAGAAGGTGCATAAAGCACAGGCAATTCAAGGTATTATCGATGAATCTAAATTCACTGAGTTCAAGATCCAGCGTATGGTTCAGATTTAAGAACTTGTGACTTTATTTTGTTTAAAGGTTAGAAAAGTACTTAGGTAAAATGTTTTTTTCGAATAATGAGGTCAAAAGTTTTCAAATTTTTTTTTCTAAAGGAATGTAGTAGCTGGAAAAGCGTTGGACTAAATGGGTAAATATAGAAGGTAGTTATGCCGAAAAATAAAATTTTTAAATCTCCTGTCCCTTTGTTTCATCGGTAGGTAGCTACATAAACATACGCTCTCGTATAAATGAAGCAACGACTAAACTGAAATTATTAATTACCAATCTAAATATAATATTTATATGTACAGTCAAGAACGAAATATGCATGCTCAATTGAAAATGGGATTTACTTGCATCGTAACAACCATAAAAATCTATAAGAAGGTGCATCCTTCAAAAACAGGTCCGTGAAGTTAGCCCTCAAGTATTAAAATATTTTTTTGAAAACGTGGGAATCATTAGTGCTTCGTTAGTGCTTTAATATGTATCATTTGTGCTTCCTTAGTTTTCGAGCTATAGGGATTTCTTTCATTTCAAGGTCAGCCCACAAAGTGTTTACAACCGAGTCAAATTTGATGTCGTTCTTTAGTGCTTCATTAGTGCCTTTTGGTGCTGCAATTACTTTCGTTGCTGCTTTCATAGTTTCCGAGATACTTAGGCTTTCTTTTCAAGGTCAGCCCATAAAGTGTTTACAATGAAGTTAAATTTGGTGTCATTTTTTAGTGCGTTTTAGTGCTTCAATTACTTTCGATACCACTTTAATAATTTCCGAGATAACTTAGGGTCTAAGTATAAACTGGCACAAAATTGCAATACAAACAACTCCTTCAAATGGCATTTTTCGAAATTCAGCGAACAAATGGAATTGTACAAGACTGCACAAGACGTGGAGAAAATGCTTATTTGAAATATAACGATGCTAGTAAGGGATTAATTTATTATTGTGGTAGAAGAAATTGGAGATGGCAGCAGGAAGAGGAACACTTGTATTGACCAACTGTAGTTGTAATTGCATTAACCACAATTTTACGACCTCTCCTTGTTTAATTATCATTTCTAATGTGAACTTTCATATCGTCTTTAACCTTAAAAAAATATTCCACCGCTGCAATTTCATTAATGACACTGCACCTAGTTTTCAGATAAACCATAAATTCGTGTATTTGGATTTATTATTGCACCTTTCAAAAAAATCTAGTGTGAGACAACACACGATTTTCTCTTACGTGCATAGATATGCCAATAATGTTCACAAATGATTAGATTATTGTCTTCGTTTATTTTGGAAACAATAATTGTAACGGTCACCCATCCAAGTTACTGGAGAAGCGAAAGTCTGCTTAACTCCGGAAATTTTCTGTGATAACTTGCTTCAACGCATTTTTTCAGAAAAACTGTTAGTTCACGCAAAGGGGTATTAAATACATATTAACCGGAGCACATTTAAAAATAAAAATTATGGTTGTTTTCGAGAAAATCGCAAAAAAGACTTAAAAACTGCAAGAATAAAGTAGCACTTCCGGTCATTCGATTTTACCTAAATTCTTGACGTATCATGTGCAGAAGATAAAAAACTTAAATATACAATTTCATTCATATATCATATTTAGTTTAGATATGTTGTTCGGAATTAATACACTAAGTATTTCCGGTTACTCGATTTTCGAAAATTTATTAGAGATACAGCTTGATTTATATAAAATGGAATGAAGACAATTACTAAGTTTTAAAAAATCGTTACAGCCGATTTCAAGAAAATCGCGAAAAACGAAAATTCGAAAAATATCTAAAAATGACAGAAATAAAGTGGAACTTCCGGTTATTCGATTTTAACCAAATTC